>JAJOZX010014525.1:0-12500 GCA_023014485.1 Bathynomus jamesi | reverse complement strand
TGGGTACCTCATTTTTTCAATTGTTTCGTTCTTTCGCTCTCATCTTGCGCGGGAGATCCTGGGTTCGATTCCCGGGCGGGTGCCTTATTTTTCATTTGTTTGTTATTTCTCTTCCTCGTGTGCAGAACACTCCTCTATACTTACGTCGTTTCTATACGTTAATATACTGCGCGGTCATTGCAGTTAAATGTATATATATACATATATATAGTAAGCATAGAAAAAATTGTGGGAGGAGCAAACATTTGTATGGGACATTGACACTTTTAGCACTTCAGCCGACATTCAATATAAATTCAAATGGCTTGTTTATGAAACAGGTCACAAAAGAATAAAGAAATAAAAATAAATATAAATATAAATTGAGAAAAAATTGATTACAAAATAGTGCCTTAGTGATATATATGTCACAGCCTAAATAACCATAAAGAAATAAACCGACAAATAGAAAACCACAAATATATACGGTATATTATTATATATATATATATTATTATATATATACACACACACATACACATACATATATATAGTATGTAAAGAAAAATTGTGGGAGGATAAACACATTTGTATGGGAAAATGACACTTTTAGCACTTTGGCCGACCTTCAATATAAATTCAAATGGCTTGTTTATGAAACAGGTCACAAAAGAATAAAGAAATAAAAATAAATATAAATATAAAAAGTGCCTTAGTGATATATATGTCACAGCCTAAATAACCATAAAGAAATAAACCAACAGATAAAAAAACAAAAATTGTAAGTGGAGTCTACAAATTCAAGCTCAAAAGGGAAGTTTACAATCAATTTAATAGATGATGCCAAATTGATATATATGTCACAAAGAAATAAAGAAATAAACCAAAAAAAATTAAAAAATAATAATAAATTGAAAAATAAATTTTGAGAGAGGCACACCAATTTATAAGGGAAAAATTACCAAAGGTTTTTTAGTTATTGTCTGAATCATGCATATTATAGTCACAAACGAATAAAAAAGTACAAGTAAATATAAATTGGAAAACAAAATGATGCCTAGATGATATATAAAGAACCATAAAAATATATAGAACATATATACGGTATATATACGAAATATAAACGCAATATATACAGAATATATATATATATATGCATAAGGGAAAAAATTACCAAAGATTTGTTTTTATAATGTCTGAAAAAACGGTAGGTCGCAAAAGAATAAAGAAATAAAAATAAATATAAATTGAAAAAATTACAAATAATACAACTACACATGTATACCCGCATAACCAAATATATATACATATACATACATATATACAAACACACACATATATATATATATATACACATAGAAGCTTGACCTTCGCGAAATGAGAAATCATCGCGCAGAACCTTTGTGAGGTTGTAAGGTAAGGTAAGGTACATACACATATATATATATATATATATATATATATACATACATACATATACATATACACACATACATACATACATATACACACATATACATACACACACATTTAACTGCAATGACCACACACATACTCACATACACATACACGCATACAGCAAAAAATTGAAAAATAAAATTGTAAGAGAAACCTACAGATTTATAAGGAAACAAAGACAGAAACAAATTTTTACCAAAGATTTAACAACCTGCCCTTTTTGTTTAAATCCATTCTGAAGGAATTCAGAGCAACGGGATCGAGTTGAAACAGACCTTTACTCATGTTAAGGTTATTTGTAAGTTGAATTATAGCCGACTCAAGAATATTTCTATTAACAATGTTGCTAGAGTGAAACAAAACTGAAGCATTATTCCAATCAATACAATGGGATAACTCTGACAAATGGACAAAAAGGGCACTGGACAACTGTCCCGTTCTAACGGAATATTGATGCTGTTTTACACGCGTTTGCAAATCCTTTCCCGTCTGACCTATGTAAAAGGAATCACATTGCTTACACCCAATTTTATAGATAATGCCTAAATTATTGGTAGGGCTATTTTTTACTATGATGTTTTTCACAATATTGTTATATGAAAAAACTACACTGATATCCAAAAGTTTAAGTACATTAGCAATGCCTAAGAAGCCCGGGAAAAATGGAAGTACTACAATATTCTTTGACAAGGTGCGAGTGTTATTATTCACACGATAGAAGGTTCGTTTAGCCTTACTAAGACAAGATTCCATGAACGCAGATGGGTAACACAACTCACTTCCAATACCGTTGATATTTTCCAATTCGGCATCGATGTATTCCGGACTGGCGATCCTAAGAGCGCGGAGAAACATTGAGGAAAATATGGCCTTTTTAATAGGGAATAAGACAACTCAATCCCGTTTTTGGATGTGCGTGTTCATAGGGATAGCCCGGGTTTTAAGTTTAGTATCTATCGGAAAAAAAAAAACAATTTGTTCTACGAGCATCGTGGGATTTCTACAAGAACTTCACAGCCCCTGAACAAACCCTCCAAATCCGCAATAAGGGATCACTGCCACCTCCACAACCACCCGTTACTTTCCTCCAATTTCAAAATTATCAACTCAGCCAACCAACTAATCGACCTCCGCATACTTGAGTCCCTTTACATCCTTAGTATCCAGCCAACCCTCAACGATTACAGTTCCGCTTTCAATTTAAACATTGCTAAATAAACTTTCAAAAGAAATCCACTATCACTCCGCCCGGCTCCATCGTCCCAATGGAATTCTTTCAACAGGCAACCATTCCCAACCTTCTGTATAATTAGTCTCATTACAATCTGGTAAGAAATTTTACAATTCTGTTTCACTTAAACCATTTTATATTTTACTTTTCATCCATACTTTTATACTTTATATCATTTAACTTTTAATCTTTTAATTTAATACACATTGTAACTTGCTTTTAATTTTCGCGAATTGTAAGTAATTTTGCAATTCTGTTCTACCTAAACCATTTATATTTTACTTATTATCCATACTTTTATTCTTTATATCATTTAACTTTTAATCTTTTAATTTAATGCACATTATAACTTGTTTTTGATTCTCGCTAATTGTAGCGCTATTTTAATTTGTTGTTCGTTTATTTATTATACTTATTTATTTTTACTTGGTTTAAAATTTTTAGCACTGATGATGGAAATTGAATTTTTCCGAAACGTCTGTTAATAAACATGTACCATCTTTTCGTCCTCCTATTCCTGGCTAAGTTACGCTTCCCTAAGAACAAACCATTCAACCAAGTTATATATATATATATATATATATATATATATATATACAGGGTGTCCCAGAATTAACTATCTAAAATCGGACAAATTTAAAAAAAAACACTTTTATTTATATTTATCATGTTTAATATGTGTTAAAAATGTATAAATTTCTAAATTTTTTTCAGAATTTTATTTTCACTCTCTTTCAGAACCCTATTAATAATGAATACACAAGAACGCATCTTTGTTGTAACATCCCGTATCAAAGGAATGCAATGTAATGAAATCAGAGAAAAATTTACAAGAAGATTCCACAGAACCGGTCCTACAGACAAAGCGATTCGTGAACTTGTGAACAAATTTAAAAGAACTGGATCCGTACACGATGAGGTGGGAAGAGGACGCCCAAGGACAGCACGTAACAGTACCGAACAGGTACGACAATTGTTTGAGGATGAACCAACAACTTCGGTTAGGGAGGCCGGTCGAAGACTCAACATATCCAAGACAACAGTTCATAGAATCTTGCGTTCGACACTGATGAAAAAGGCTTATCACATTCAAGTACTGCATGCCCTAAATGAAGAGGATTATCCAAATCGAGCAGCAAGGTGTGCAGAAATTGTGGATCAAATCGAAAATGAAAGTTTATTGGATAACATCTTATTCAGTGATGAGGCGACTTTCCACACGTGTGGTAAAGTCAATCGACACAACTGTCGTATCTGGTCCAATGAAAGACCGTCTGAAGTCATAGAATGGCAGAGACTCTCTCCAAAAGTTAACGTGTGGCTTGGAATGACCAAATCCAAAATTTATGGCCCATTCTTCTTTGCGGAAGCAACTGTAACAGGTACCGTCTACCTTGATATGCTTCAGCAGTTTCTCGAACCACAGCTTCTTGATGATGGCATTCTTGATAATGTTGTGTTTCAACAAGATGGAGCACCATGTCATTATGCTCTAATTGTTCGAGAATACCTCAACAGACGCCTTCCGAATCGGTGGATTGGACGTGGAGGACCTCGACCTTGGCCTCCGCGTTCTCCGGATTTGACACCCCTGGATTTCTTTGCATGGGGTTTCATAAAAACAAAGGTTTATCGCCAAAAGATCAATAGTTTAGCTGAACTTAAAGAACGCATCCAGTTGGCAGTGCGGGAGATAACACCTGAAATGCTTCAAAATGTGTTTCGCAGCGCTGAGGATAGATTTGAAATTTGCAGAGATACAGACGGTGCACATGTTGAAACTTCTCAATAAAGTTTTGACTTATGATTTATAAATCTATTTGTTTTTGTATCATAATTTAGTAATAAACACAAAATTATGTCAGTTTTTATTAAATTGGTCCGATTTCATTGAAACAGTTAATTCTGGGACACCCTGTATACATAATATATGTATGTATATATTATATATATATATATATATATATATATATATATATATATCCCCGCAAGGGGGTTCTAAGCTCGTGCTCTTGAGTGCTCTTTGTGCTCGTTTGTACGTGCTTGTTCCTGGAGGTTTCACGTGCGCCCTCCGGCCCTAGCACCCAAGGATGATGGGGCTCGACCCTGCAGTCCTTGTCATCCTTGGTCTTTTTCCACTTCGACTGTCCCCTCCACCCTTTCTTTTTCCTCTGTCTTTCCTCTCACTTTTTCTTTGTTTTTCCGCTGAGATATGCCCTTTAAATAGAGGCGAATCGGTTCTTCCTGAACAAAAAAAAAAAAAATATATACACTATATATATATATATATATATATATATATATATATATATAGCGAGGAATAGGAGGACGAAAAGATGGTACATGTTTATTAACAGACGTTTCGGTAAAATTCAATTTCCATCATCAGTGCTAAAAATTTTAAAACAAGTAAAATAAATAAGTATAATAAATAAACGAACAAATTAAAATGGCGCAACAATTAGCGAGAATCAAAAACAAGTTATAATGTGCATTAAATTAAAAGATTAAAAGTTAAATGATATAAAGAATAAAAGAATGGATAATAAATAAAATATAAAATGGTTTAGGTAGAACAGAATTGCAAAATTACTTACAATTAGCGAAAATTAAAAGCAAGTTACAATGTGTATTAAATTAAAAGATTAAAAGTTAAATGATATAAAGTATAAAAGTATGGATGAAAAGTAAAATATAAAATGGTTTAAGTGAAACAGAATTGTAAAATTTCTTACCAGATTGTATTGTAATGAGACTAATTATACAGAAGGTTGGGAATGGTTGCCTGTTGAAAGAATTCCATTGGGACGATGGAGCCGGGCGGAGTGATAGTGGATTTCTTTTGAAAGTTTATTTAGCAATGTTTAAATTGAAAGCGGAACTGTAATCGTTGAGGGTTGGCTGGATACTAAGGATGTAAAGGGACTCAAGTATGCGGAGGTCGATTAGTTGGTTGGCTGAGTTGATAATTTTGAAATTGGAGGAAAGTAACGGGTGGTTGTGGAGGTGGCAGTGATCCCTTATTGCGGATTTGGAGGGTGTGTTCAGGGGCTGTGAAGTTCTTGTAGAAATCCCACGATGCTTGTCCACTCTTGTTTGATATTGGCGGATGGTACTGCCAATATAGTTCGCTTTGCAGCGAACACAATTAAAAGCGTAGATAGTGGACGAAGCAAGTGGCTGGGGTGTTTTTTCTTTATGGTTGAGGTAGGATTTGATACTATTGTTGTTGGTAAAAGCGAAATGAAATTTAATTTGGGGGTAAAGCTTTTAATTGTGTTCGCTGCAAAGCGAACTATATTGGCAGTACCTTCCGCCAATATCAAACAAGAGTGGACGAGCATCGTGGGATTTCTACAAGAACTTCACAGCCCCTGAACAAACCCTCCAAATCCGCAATAAGGGATCACTGCCACCTCCACAACCACCCGTTACTTTCCTCCAATTTCAAAATTATCAACTCAGCCAACCAACTAATCGACCTCCGCATACTTGAGTCCCTTTACATCCTTAGTATCCAGCCAACCCTCAACGATTACAGTTCCGCTTTCAATTTAAACATTGCTAAATAAACTTTCAAAAGAAATCCACTATCACTCCGCCCGGCTCCATCGTCCCAATGGAATTCTTTCAACAGGCAACCATTCCCAACCTTCTGTATAATTAGTCTCATTACAATCTGGTAAGAAATTTTACAATTCTGTTTCACTTAAACCATTTTATATTTTACTTTTCATCCATACTTTTATACTTTATATCATTTAACTTTTAATCTTTTAATTTAATACACATTGTAACTTGCTTTTAATTTTCGCGAATTGTAAGTAATTTTGCAATTCTGTTCTACCTAAACCATTTTATATTTTACTTATTATCCATACTTTTATTCTTTATATCATTTAACTTTTAATCTTTTAATTTAATGCACATTATAACTTGTTTTTGATTCTCGCTAATTGTTGCGCTATTTTAATTTGTTGTTCGTTTATTTATTATACTTATTTATTTTTACTTGGTTTAAAATTTTTAGCACTGATGATGGAAATTGAATTTTTCCGAAACGTCTGTTAATAAACATGTACCATCTTTTCGTCCTCCTATTCCTGGCTAAGTTACGCTTCCCTAAGAACAAACCATTCAACCAAGTTATATATATATATATATATATATATATATATATATATATATATACAGGGTGTCCCAGAATTAACTATCTAAAATCGGACAAATTTAAAAAAAAACACTTTTATTTATGTTTATCATGTTTAATATGTGTTAAAAATGTATAAATTTCTAAATTTTTTCAGAATTTTATTTTCACTCTCTTTCAGAACCCTATTAATAATGAATACACAAGAACGCATCTTTGTTGTAACATCCCGTATCAAAGGAATGCAATGTAATGAAATCAGAGAAAAATTTACAAGAAGATTCCACAGAACCGGTCCTACAGACAAAGCGATTCGTGAACTTGTGAACAAATTTAAAAGAACTGGATCCGTACACGATGAGGTGGGAAGAGGACGCCCAAGGACAGCACGTAACAGTACCGAACAGGTACGACAATTGTTTGAGGATGAACCAACAACTTCGGTTAGGGAGGCCGGTCGAAGACTCAACATATCCAAGACAACAGTTCATAGAATCTTGCGTTCGACACTGATGAAAAAGGCTTATCACATTCAAGTACTGCATGCCCTAAATGAAGAGGATTATCCAAATCGAGCAGCAAGGTGTGCAGAAATTGTGGATCAAATCGAAAATGAAAGTTTATTGGATAACATCTTATTCAGTGATGAGGCGACTTTCCACACGTGTGGTAAAGTCAATCGACACAACTGTCGTATCTGGTCCAATGAAAGACCGTCTGAAGTCATAGAATGGCAGAGACTCTCTCCAAAAGTTAACGTGTGGCTTGGAATGACCAAATCCAAAATTTATGGCCCATTCTTCTTTGCGGAAGCAACTGTAACAGGTACCGTCTACCTTGATATGCTTCAGCAGTTTCTCGAACCACAGCTTCTTGATGATGGCATTCTTGATAATGTTGTGTTTCAACAAGATGGAGCACCATGTCATTATGCTCTAATTGTTCGAGAATACCTCAACAGACGCCTTCCGAATCGGTGGATTGGACGTGGAGGACCTCGACCTTGGCCTCCGCGTTCTCCGGATTTGACACCCTGGATTTCTTTGCATGGGGTTTCATAAAAACAAAGGTTTATCGCCAAAAGATCAATAGTTTAGCTGAACTTAAAGAACGCATCCAGTTGGCACTGCGGGAGATAACACCTGAAATGCTTCAAAATGTGTTTCGCAGCGCTGAGGATAGATTTGAAATTTGCAGAGATACAGACGGTGCACATGTTGAAACTTCTCAATAAAGTTTTGACTTATGATTTATAAATCTATTTGTTTTTGTATCATAATTTAGTAATAAACACAAAATTATGTCAGTTTTTATTAAATTGGTCCGATTTCATTGAAACAGTTAATTCTGGGACACCCTGTATACATATATATATGTATGTATATATATATATATATATATATATATATCCCCGCAAGGGGGTTCTAAGCTCGTGCTCTTGAGTGCTCTTTGTGCTCGTTTGTACGTGCTTGTTCCTGGAGGTTTCACGTGCGCCCTCCGGCCCTAGCACCCAAGGATGATGGGGCTCGACCCTGCAGTCCTTGTCATCCTTGGTCTTTTTCCACTTCGACTGTCCCCTCCACCCTTTCTTTTTCCTCTGTCTTTCCTCTCACTTTTTCTTTGTTTTTTCCGCTGAGATATGCCCTTTAAATAGAGGCGAATCGGTTCTTCCTGAACTAAAAATATATATATATATATATATATATATATATATATATATATACAGGGTGTCCCAAAAGTCCCTATCTATTTTGTTGAAATAGGCTGAATTTCAAATGAATGTTTTAATGACATGATTGCATGCACCTTTCTAGACAAATACATGCATCAGATTTCTATTTTAATTATTTTTAAATTTTTAATTAATTTTTTCAGATCCATATCATTGGTGATGGATATGCATAAACGCGTTATGATAGTAACATGTCGCATCAGAGGAATGAAATGTGAAATTAGAGACCGATTCTCAAGAAGGTTTCATAAGCCTGGACCGACAGATAAAGCAATTCGTGAATTGGTGAACAAATTCAAAAGGACTGGATCTGTGCATGATGAAGGAAGAATTGACGCCCAAGAACAGTACAACAAACATTGAATCTGTTCGCATAATGTTCGAAGACGATCAAAGAATGTCAGTTCGCCAAGCATCCCACAGATTGACCATACCCAAAACAACTGTTCACAGAATCTTGCGTTCGACGCTGAAGAAGTGTTATCATATTCAGCTGTTACACAGCTTACACGAAGTAGATTTTCCAAAAAGAGCAGCAATGTGTGCGGAACTGGTCGAACAAATCCAAAATAACAATTTAATGGGCCACATTTTGTTTAGCGATGAGACGACTTTTCACACCTGTGGTAAAATCAATCGATATAATTGTCGCATCTGGGCTAATGAAAAGCCAACTGAGTTCACTGAATGGGAAAGAAACTCACCTAAAGTCAACGTGTGGCTTGGAATGACGAAGTCTAAGATTTACGGGCCCTTTTTCTTTGCAGAGGCTACAGTGACAGGGCCTGTTTACTTTGATATGCTTCAAAATTTTCTAGAACCTCAACTTCTTGAAGATGGCATTCTCGACAATGTATTCTTTCAGCAGGATGGGGCACCATGTCATTATGCCAGAATTGTTCAGACGTACCTAAACGAGCGTTTTCTAAATCGTTGGATTGGACGTGGGGGAAATAGGTCCTGGGCAGCGCGATCTCCGGATTTGACCCCATTGGATTTCTTTGCTTGGGGTTTCATTAAATCAGAGGTCAATCGCAGAAATATTCGAGATTTACCAGATCTGCGAGATCGCATTAGGCAAGCAGTTGAGAAAATAACCCCTGAAATGCTCGGAAATGTGTTCCGCAATGCAGCTGACCACTGTCCAAAAGCTGTATGAATCAATTCCCCGACGCATTGCTGCTGTTATTGCCGCTAAAGGAGGACCAACTCCATATTAAGAATAAAAACCGCCATTTATCAAGGTGTTCATATTATTTTGTCCAACCCCTATATATATATATATATATATATATATATATATATATATATATATATATATATATATATATATATATATATATATATATATACATACTGTATATATAAATATATATATAAAGTATATATATAAAGTTGCTTGTACCCTGTGGTGAATGGACGCGTTGTTTTGCTCTCTCTATTAACACCCAAATTAGAAAGGAATAATCTACTCGGCGGTTTATTCTGTTTGCACCCGAAAGTGTATAAAGTATCAGTGAATCCGTGCATATAAATTATAAAGTGAATTTCATTAAAATAAAGAAAGTGCAATATAGTTTACATAATTTATCACCAATTTTAACGTATATATTCAAAACGAAATACGGTTGGCATTCGAGAAAGTTTGAAACAAAGCAGGAAAAAGGTCAAAAAACACAAAAGGTCAAAAAACACAAAAGGTCAAAAAACCCTCGAAAATACCTCGACCATCGAAAGAAAAAAATAAAAAAAAAAAATAAAGAATTTGTGTGGGTATTTCTTCTTAAGCTAATTAAGGAATATGGATATGGGTCCAAATTCTCACTTAATCTGTAATTTGTGCAATTTAGTAACAACGGAAAGCCTAGCGATTAGGTGTGATTTCTGCCAACGATTAAACGACTTTAACTGCATGAATTGAAATGATCGGGAAATAACTCTTGTCTCGAACGCGAAACAAGTCGTGGGGATCAAATTTCTATGTGGCGCATGTACACAGACTGTAAATTCTTTCGCGGTCTTTAAAGAAATGGAGATAGCAGACTTGAAAGTTACAAAAAAGAATGAAATAATGGGGACGCATGTGTCCGAAATGGTCCCAACGAAAAACAGGGTGGATGACAGAGAAGACGAAATAACGATTAACAGCAAAATAACGAACAATAATTTAATAATAAATAACGATATAAACAACGTAATACGGAAGGAAGACATAGATGAAAGGAAAGAAATAAGTAAAAGTGGCGAAGTAGACAAACGGTCCAACGAGCGAAATGATAAAAAGATAATAACCTAAAACGTAGAAAATAAACAGCCAAAGAAAAATAATGATAATGCCAAAACTAAGAACTTGGAAAATAATAAGAAAGCAGAAGCGTAGAAAATATCGTATGCAAATACTACGTGAAAGGAAACTGCAGATATCGGGATGGGCAATGCATACGGTATATACACATCCCACATTATGCAAAATGCATTACACAAGTGGATATTGCAAGTTTGATAAGAAATGCATGTTCCACCATCTTACGGTCTGCAACACTTATGAAAGATATGGGAGTTGCAAATATGAAAAAAAAATGCCGATACCACCACCCTCAAAGGAACGCAACGAGGGAACACAAAAAACGAACATCAAAGAAGAGTGGAAATTTTTTAGACACAGCCAACACATTTCAGCTGCTAAATACTCTCCAGCAATTACAAAACCAGCTGACAAATATAAATATAGAAATCCGAGAGCCGGACAGAAGGTACGAACAAAGACACTTCATGCGTTATCGGGACAACAGGTACCGACAAAGATAAAAAGAGGTAAATTCTCGGAGGACCACAAGGCAACGAAACCGGCATCCCCATCGGAAAACAAAGCGGAACCACCTGTATGCGAAAAAGAAAGAGAAAAAATAAAAATAATCATAGCCAACATACAGGGCCTTAAATCAAACCAGTCCACGAACAAAGTTGCATACCTGAAAGGACTCATGCAAGAAGCCGGAGCAGACTTTGCATGCCTCACGGAAACTCATCTAAAGGACTGCCAGGCGAACTGTGAAAATTGTGAGTCCTGTATTGACAAAAAAGAAATACAAATTGACAACTAAACATCTCCGAGCCGACGACAGAACAGTGAGACGTAAAGGAGGATGTGCTATTTACACACGCGAAAGGCACATAGCAGAAATGGTTATAAGTACCTCAAACAACTACGTAGAATGTGTAGCAGCAAAAATTGAAAAATTAAATATGGTACTAATTGTAATGTACAGACCCCCAAACACGCCAACCTCAAAATTTTCAGATTCCATTACAGAGGTAAGAAACTTAGTAAAAGATCTACATCTCCAACCCCAAATATTTTTCTCTGTGGTGATTTTAATTTCCCATTCATGAAATATAAAAGGATAGGAAAAAATATATGTATCCACCAGGACAAGGGGGGCACACGAGAAGACCAGGAGCAGGTAAAAATGCTACTAGCTTTAGCTGATCAATTTATGCTAACGCAAGAAATAACAGAAAACACAAGAAAAAAACAACTGCCTAGATTTGGTATTCACAAACACAGTAATCTAATTGATAATGTAGAAATCTCCCCAACTATGATATCAGACCACAATATCATTGAAATAACAACTAATATAAAGGCAACAGGAAAGGAAAGAACACGCACAACAGAACGAAGCAAATTCGAAATTTTTAATTTTCACTCCAAAGCTATAAACTGGGAAGATGTGACATCCAGCAGGAAGTAATAGATTGAAAACCATTTTCGAGGCCAAGACAACGGAAGAGATGCTAATGACGTTAGAGGAGAAGACGTTAGAAATTGTGGAAAAACATGTCCCAAAGATACAAAAAGAGGAAAGAGAAGCCGGTTCGAAAGACAAAAGAGGACATTGTTCCGAAAGAGAAAAGAAGTGACTGCAAAATTAAGTAATTGTAAAGAT
>JAJOZX010014524.1:0-71354 GCA_023014485.1 Bathynomus jamesi | reverse complement strand
CGGCGCGAGAGGGCGCCGCTGCAATTGGCTAAAAGGTGAAGTGGGCTAGACTCGCGCTTGCCGCGGGCATTCTTAAATCGGACGTAGTACGCGTAACATGGAGCGCTTCACGACTGCTGAGATGGCTGACATGCATATGGTGTATGGGGCTGCCAATGGAAACGGAAGAGCTGCTGTGAGGTTGTACCGACAGCGCTTCCGAAACAGACGTGTGCCAAACCACCAAACGTTTGCGCATTTGCATCGGCGACTGCGAGAAACTGGAACATTCCATGCAAACATGCATGACACTGGTCGGGAGAGAAACGTGCGCACTCCTGACATGGAAGAAATCCTACGGCGATTTGAGGACAATCCAAGCGCAAGCACGCGAGGTGTTGCACGTATCCTCGGTGTGAACCACGACCTGGTCTGGAGTGTGTTGCACGAGCAGCAGTTACATCCGTTTCATCGTCAGAGAGTCCAGGCATTACAACCTCGGGATTACCCTCTTCGTGTGGAATTCGCACGCTGGTTTCTGCAGCAGACAGCGGTGCAGCCTAATTTTACGGCTTGTGTGTTGTGGCAAGTTGATTGGGCCGTACCTGCTGCCTGCCCGACTCGACGGGCGGGTTTATCGGATATTTCTTGAAGAAACGTTGCCGGAACTGCTGGAAGATGTTCCCGTGGCTATTCGTAGACGAATGTGTTTTCAACACGACGGGGCCCCAGCACACTCCAGCAACGATGTGCGGGATTATCTGACCGCCACCTTTGGGGACCGATGGATAGGCCGGGGTGGGCCCGTAGCCTGGCCACCGAGATCGCCCGATTTAACATGCCTCGATTTCTTCCTGTGGGGACACATGAAGAACCTCGTGTACGAGACTCCCATTTACTCAGAAGAAGACCTCGTAGCAAGAATCGCTGTCGCCGCTGGAACTGTTCCCGAAATGCCGGGAATCTTTCGACGTGTACGTCGGTCAATGCTTCGACGCTGTCGGCATGCATTGATGCTACCGTCGCAACTTTCAGCACCTTCTTTAAATAAACATGCCTTCTTTAAATAAACATGTTACGCGTACTACGTCCGATTTAAGAATGCCCGCGGCAAGCGCGAGTCTAGCCCACTTCACCTTTTAGCCAATTGCAGCGGCGCCCTCTCGCGCCGAATGGTGACGTCAGCGGACATACACTTATAGACGAAAAGGGTTTGTCTTGGTGTTGCCTATCCCCCATTACAATTTGTACAGAAAGTTTTCAAACACCCTGTATATATATATATATATATATATATATATATATATATATTATACACACATACACCACTTTATTGCGTAAATGCTGGCACTATAATAATGATAGTAATAATGGTTAATTGATTGTTATTGATAAGGCTGGAGTCACCAGGTCTTTGCAGACCAAATAATGCTATTAAGTTATTAATTAAATTGGAATGAAATGTGCACTTGATTAATGACTTCAATAACGCGCGAGGTAATGATTAGTATTTATATAAAGTTAAGTGAATGACACCAACCTCTAGATGAGGCCTGCACACGTTGTTACGTGGTGAGATCTCTCGTGTCACTGGTCTTGAAAGAGAGAGGTCGAGGTGCGTCGAGAAGTCCTTGTAACGAAGTTGAGGTGTGATGCCTTGAAGTAGTCCCGCGCTGTGATGTCATCTTAGTCGTGCTTGTGTTGATGGAACATCGCTAAAGTATTTGAAAACGTCTCTGCCACTACTGTCTATATCTATCTATAATTTTTTTATATGGAGTACATAAGTAATTCATATTTAATAGCAAATATGGAAAGAAAATTTTTTAACCCGAAACCGATGATCCGTTTTTTACGGGCTTTAATAATAATAATAATAATAATATAATAATAATAATAATAATAATAAATAATAATTTTTATTACCTTCAAAATTTTTCAAAGAAACTGGTTTTTCCCAACCCTTCTTTGGGATAATTGCTCTTCAACTTCTATTTTTTTTTTTTTTGAACATCCCCATCGAAGCGGCATTGTTGTTGCCATTTTCTGCGAACCTGCCGTCCCTTATCATGGAGGGTGTAAACCAACCACTACCTCTCGATTACTTTGTCTGCTGGTTTCTAAGGCATAGCGGTTTTGTATAGGACTTTAATTTTCTTCCTGAAATCTTTACCATCGCAAACCTAAATTACATTTGCCAACTCCAACAAGTTTCCAGCAGTCTTTGTTTTCTATTTCCAATCAACACCATTTCTCCCACCTTGAACAATTTGGATTGGAACCCTTTACAAATTTACATCGCCTGATAGGTAATAACTGAATTCTGGCAAATATTCCTTTTGCCACCTCATCCATACTGGATCGTTTAGCTCTATTTGAGCCTTCTGGTTTACTCTTGCTGACTGGTCTGTACAAGTCTTCTGGGGAACTAGAACTATGTTCATCGTCTACCCCAAAGAAAATGATTTAATGTCAGTGGCTGTGTAATGTGCATCCTGCGATGAACAAAGGTGATTAACAAATTTCCTTTCTGTTCAACCTAATATCAGCCAACAATTCCTTTAATGGATTCTTCACGTTTCTCGCTGGTTTTTCCGAAAATCTTTTCCCACAATAGTACTCTGCACCCCTTGTTATGAAAAATAGGATTGAAATCATTACTCTTTTATCAGTGGCCAAACTACAACGAGTTCTTTTGCAGCTTTCTTGAAGATTTTTTTTATCCAGGTATGATTTTACTTGGAGAACCAAAGTGTTCACAAACCTTTTAAAAATCAAAAGAAACTTCAATGCTTAAATTGCTTACCAATTCTAAGTGAATATCTCTTGTGGTAGCACAAGTGAAAGACAGGTCTACCATTTGCTGGCTTGCCCTTGCTCATAGACTAGGCCTGCAAAATATAATGCAACTACAGCAGATATAGTAGTACACACACATACACACACACACACACACACACACACACCGTTCTTTTGGAAATGGAGCTTAGCGTTCTAACGCTTGCAAACATCCCCACGCAAAACATTTTTTCACAACTAGTCTAATTTTGGGAATCCAAAACTACTGTTTGATTTCTATAATCACTGCCTAAACTTCTGCGTGTAGTTAATCAGGAGTGTTCATGATGAAAGGCTCCACGAAATGTTCCCCGGCGCAGTGGTGCACTCAAAGGAAGGGAGCCAGCCGAGGATTTGCGAATTCCCCTAAGATTAGACTGCCTTCTCTTCCTTGCATGTAAGTGGTATGCCTGCAAAATGGAAGAGTGCAATTGCAATGCAATGTTTATCAATGTTGCAAATGGGGAGTGGGGTTGGCACCCCTGGGAGGAGGTTGGTACCCATGGGGGGTATGCAAGCAAGGGGGAGGGTGTTTAGCCCCCAAGCTGCAAGAAGGGGGAGAGGAGGTTGGTCCGGGAGAATGACCTCCCCCAAAAAGGGGTTCCCTAACCTAGGAAGGTAACCTAAGAGAGTAGAGAGGAGGAGAGGAGAAGGTCTTTTCGCAGGAATATCTCATCGGATACTAAAAGCTCTTGGTAGCCTCAGTTAGCTTAGAAGTCTTAATCAACCAGTTGGCTTAATCTGGCTTAGAAGACTTAATCAGAAAGTGTGTATACGTATGCGTGTGTGTACACACACACACCACACAACATATATATATATATATATATATATATATATATATATATAATATAATATATATTTATTAATGGGGAGAAAGTAGATGATCATATCCTGCGGCCCACAAAAAAAATTGAATCAAAGACGCGCGCGCGCGCACACAACTTCGTATATAAACAGATGCAATGTAAAGAAGAATTGTTCTATTGAGCGTCCACTTATTATTACTAAATCTTTCTCTATATCGTGTACACATTTTCATTATTAAGAATTATTATTACTACTATTATTTAAAAAATTAAATAAAAACCATTCGTCAACAAGGTTCACAACCAATGCCCGTTGCTTCTCTTCTGCACGTGATGCTTCTTATCATTCATAAGAATTATCATTCCTTATTATATATTATTATTACCATTATATTTAAAAAATAATATATATATATATATATATATATATATATATATATATAGCCTCCATCCTTCAGGCTATCTATCCATAGGAATAGCTGCCAGATTGCGCTATTTAATTAATTTGTATATAATTAATGGAGAGGCGATGTTGTCCGTATAATGAAGTTCATGACAGGTCCAATCGGCTTAGAATATAACTTTTGTGAAGCCGTTAATTTTGGCGTAGAATAACTAAATCAAATAACATACTGCCCCCACACAAAATTTAAAAAAATTATGTATGTCCGTGAATCTCAAAGCATCCAACAAACTTGTTAATGCTAAAGATCGTTTCTTGTCAACGACATTCAAATCTATTCATGCATAAACAGAAAATCCAAAAATTAAGGGAAAAATTTAAAGATAACCAACAAACATAGCACTTTACAGGTAAAACTCAAATAAGTAAATGGAGAGAGACGATATGCTCATTAGACAAATCAGAAATATGGGGAATTTAAGGTCAATTTCCTTTGTGCAGCTTAATGTAACAGCCGAAATTGGTGAAAATGCCATGACATACGTAAAGTTTTAACTCTACTTGTACGATATCTATCATATATCTATATCTCTCTCTCTCTCTCTCTCTCTCTATATATATATATATATATATATATATATATATATTATATATATATATATATATAGTTTTTTCATTTAATTCCATATAAATTCAAATTTTTACTTCGTGACCCTCTGAACGATTTCATTTTTCACAGATTCGCACAGATCAGGGCGACTTACTGACGGGGAAAATTTGCATACGAAAGATAAATAAGCTTTATTCCTGATATTATCTAAGGGATGTTCCTATTCCCCCAAAATTATTTCTGACGAAATGAGCCACCTGTTGTTCAGAATTAGTGAACGGAAAATTTCCTGCCAGGTGCTTACCCGGGCTTCTGTCGTATGAACATATGGATAGACGAAGCGTTACGATAAGAAACCGTGCGTACCTAAAATATGGACGAAGGCATTAATATTTTTATAATATAATTTAATTCCGATTATTTGATGCACCTGTTGGGTCTAGATTTTTTCACAAAATGTTATATTACATGTGTAAGTAATTTTCATTAAGTTTTTACTTAAAACTACTGCCTAAAAATGACTGGTTTCGCCAAGACAAAAGCGTCGTTCTTTACATTAATTATACTGTGTGTTGTTTGCAGTTAAAATGTCTATATATATGTACGGCATGCGAAGGTGCCCCCTCAGGGCATTGGTTTCTGTTCGTATGTAGGAGAATTGCGACTTCTGATTGATCGAGGTCCATGATGTAGTGGATAGCATATCTGACCGGCAATCGGATGATCCCGGGTTCGATTCCCCGGTGGTACCTCATTTTTCATTTGTTCGTTCTCCCTCCTCATCTTGTGCGGAACGTTCTTCTACACAAGCGTCGTTCTTTACATTAATTATACTGTGTGTTGTTTGCAGTTAAAATATAAATATATATATATATATATAACCGTATGCTAAAAACATTTCGCTGCGTAAACACCTGGCGCCTGTTATTTTCGCCTTCAATACGTATCGATATGCGATGTGAAAAGCTCGGATTGAAAAACCGTATTTTATTCTCATCATGCGTGCACTAATAAGGCATGTACCCACTTATTAAAGATTTTCCTTTAAAGGACCTAAATATTTTACAACTTTAAAAGTAAAAAAATTAAAATTTTAAACTTTTTAGGCTTTAAAAGAGTTTAATCCTTCAAAAGGTCTTAAAACCTCGCGATTTTTAATAAAAATAATCAAGAGACTTTCAAATTACTTTTCACTTTAAAAAGAGTTCGAAAGTCTTCCCTTTAATACGAATACAATTCAATTTATGTAAAAACTTAAATTTATTCAATGAAGATTTATTACCAATGAGTTTTTAAAATTTCTGTTAAATACATGCTGAATAATTAATTAATGTTGTTTTTATATTGATATTCAAGCAAATAAATAAGTTTTTATTTACAAAATAAGGATTTATTCAACCATTCATTTAAACTTACATACTTTTGGGCTCTCTGAAAGCAATTAAAAAAATCTGAGGACTGTTTAAACTAATTTTGATAAAGGCACGCCCTCAGAAACGACGTCGGCCAATCAGAAATTCTCGAGCTGACGAATGGGCTCTGAAATCAAGCCTACGACATTTTGATTGGTTCAAAACCCGCATACATGCAACATAGCAACGCCTGCAGAGCCGTTATCCGCCAATCAGAAAGCCTTCGAGTTGGGTCAACGCTCCATATATAAAGGGGGTCCATGTTCAGTTCGTCATATCAGTTGCTATTTTTACTGGTGAATGATCACTCATTTGCTGTGTGTAATGATTACAGACAGTCAAACGGAACTCTATTCTTCGCCACAGCTGCTTGAAGTTGGCCACATTACGTAAGTTACATTCGCGAAATGATATGAGTATATATATACACACACACACACACACACATATATATATATATATATATAATACATACACATACGGTAGTGTCATTTTATCCTATTGGTCCATAACGTGGGAGCAACGATGTTACTTCTCAACGCAGTTAATCGGGAGGGGTTGCTTTCGTCGCAGGATATGGCGAACATTTGTGATGCTGGACAGAATGATACATTGGATAGCAACACGTGCGAAATGTAAGAAAAAAATATATATATATATATTATTTAAAAAAAAAGGTACAACACTCTGCAAGCCAAACAGATAACACCAAATCCACAAGTCATGTTGTCGGATGCAGAATTCAGAGAGCACTATAACATCAAAATTACAACGGCTAGAAAAATAATGGGAATCATTTGGAGGAGCTTCCGCAGCAGAAAAGCAAACATCATGCTCAAATTATGAAGAGTATAGTCCTACCAATAATTGAGTATTGCTCAGTACTCACAAGCCCATACAGAAAACGAGACATTGCGAACATTGAAGCTACAGAAAGGACTTTTACGTCTAAGATAAAAGAAGCGGAAGGTGAAGACTACTGGTCTCGACTACAATCCCTGAAACTCTATCTCTCAAAAGAAGGCGCGAGCGGTACACAATAATATACATATGGAAAATACTTGAGGGCTCTGTCCCTAACCTTAGAAATGAAATAGAAACAAACTAGAATGAGAAAAGAGGCAAATTTTGTACAGTTCCAGCTGCTGTGGGACAAGGGGCCATGAAAACGAGGATGGAAAATACCCTCAGAATACGAGGCCCAAAGCTTTTCAATGTCCCACCAAAAGAAGTTAGGAATCTCCAGCACACCTACCTGAATAACTCCAAGAGCAGCTGGACAGATTCCTATGCAAAGTCCCTGACCAGCCATGCGTGGCTGGCTACGAGGGCAGAAGATCAGACAGCAATTCCCTGCTTCACCAAATCCCGCAAATGAGGCGGGATGCTGCAGAGGGGTCGACCGTAGGGCGATCCTGAACCGTCGTTCGAACTCACCTAAAGTATGCAGTAAAGTATATATATATATAATATATATATATATATATATATATATATATATATATATATAGTGACCAGTCAAATAATATACAAGTTACGGATGGCTGTAAATTATGCAAACTAGCTTCTAAAATGAGAGTAAATATTCCTTTTTTAAAGTTAAGATCTGTATTCATATTTTCTCTTTAATAGAAATTATCACGATTTATCCTAACCCCTCGTCAAACGCTTGCAATTGAGCTAATTGGGCAGTCAATTAACCTAACCTTGTATTCAATTAACCCAACCATTATTTTATTGGGTACCTGGCTGTTTAAGCAGCTCTATTATGATATTATAATAGCATTAAATTCACCTAAATTATGTATATTGTTAATTAACCTAACCAATATTTGATTGGGTACCCTGGCTGTTTAAGCACTCTCTCCCCTACAGTATTATGATTTATATTTGCATCAATTTGCCTAAAATATGTATGTTGTCAATAAAGCTAAACGCCTGTTATTAATTTTTATAAATTATACTTGCTAAGTGTGGTTATCGAACAAAGCATTTTAAACAACAAACTCGCATATCTGATTCGCGTACGAGTGAACAATACAAAGAAGTGGTGTATTTTTTTCATTATTTTCATATATAATTATATACTATTTTAGTTATTAATTATAAAGCTCGTGAGCTTTAAATTGCTTATTACAACTGGTGGCGAAAAATCTATAACCAAATTATAATTGAATGATAAGACGAAATTTTTATAATTATTTTAAAGAAGGGATACACCATATATATATATATGATATATATTATATATATTATATATATATATATGTATATATATGATATATATATATACATACCGGGATATACATATATATAATATATATATTCCGGTATATATATATATATATATATATATATATATACCGGGATATACATATATATATATGTATATTCCGGTGTGTATATATATATACATATATATATATATACCGGGATATACATATATATATATATGTATATTCCGGTATATATATATATATATATATATATATATATATATATATATATATATATATATAAACATCGGACAAAAAATTAGTCACCCCTAATAGCACCGATAGTAGGAAGTTCAAGGTCACACAGAGGGCGCTGATGTAGCATTGGTATGTGACAAGTAGCGGTGACGTAGCACACAGGATCAGATCTGTTTCGTGAGGTGGTGAAGAACAAAGTGTGTGTTGGATATAGTCTGCAAAATGGGTCGTGAGGCAGACGTTACTCAGTGGCAAAAAGGAGCCATCGGTTTGGCAGAGCCCACGGACACAAAATGTCTGAAGTAGCCCAATTTGTTGGTGTGTCAACGCGTACTGTCCAGCGAGTTTACAAAGAGTGGTGTAGTTCGCAATCAACTGACAATTGACGGCGTAACTGTGGCCGGAAAACAATTCTCGACAATAGGGGCCGCCGCCATGTTTCTTGTCTAGTAACTGCAAATCGTTTTCAAACCAGAGAACAATTGCTCCAAGAAACCAATGAGGTTCTCCAGCGACCAATTTCCGAACGGACATTGCGACGAGAACTGCATGCGATGGACATCTGGAGTAGGGTACCACGGAAGAGGCCGCTGTTAACAGCAAGTCACAAATTGGCACGTTATAAATGGGCTCAGAGGCACAAAAACTGGACTGCGGCAGATTGGAAACGTGTAATTTGGTCCGATGAGTCCCGTTTTTGTTTGTTCTCCAATGATGGGAGGCGACGAGTACATCGCAGGTCCAATGAAGCCTTTAATCCTGAATGCGTCGAAGGTGTTGTTCAGGCTGGAAACAGAAAGTGAAGCGCAGGAATAGACACCCACGGACTCTGGCGGAACTTCGGGACCGGCTGATGAACGAGTGGCAGCAAATCGATGTTCAGTACATGCACAACCTCGTAGAGTCTCTGCCTCGCCGGATTCGTGCGGTTATCAAGGCCAGAGGCGCCGTCACACGTTATTAGGTACATTCTGAGAGGGGTGACTAATTTTTTGTCCGGTGTGCTTATATATATATATACACCGGTGTGTGTATATATATATATATACATACATACACACACCGGTGTGTGTATATATAGATATATCCACAGTTGCTCATTAAATACTAGCTCAAGCCTATAACGATGGACCACAAAATTTTTGAACAAATTTCATTTACCAAAATCTACTGAATTCTGCTGGTTATGTATTGTGTAAGTTATAAGAGTATTGTAGATTATAGATAGATGGTTATTGTAGTTTAAAATAATAAAAGCGTTGTTGACAACGATTCCATCTGGCAGGGGTCTGGCTGGCGGTGCGCAGTAAACCCATCTGATAATTCTTCAGCACAATAAAGGTGTTTAGCAGATAAATGGGTATCATGGGTATATATATGATAAGATTGAACATTGATTATATCTGAAACGGAAAATAGATATTCATAATTCAGAGCCCGGGAAACTTTCTTCAGAAAAATAATTTTCTCTTTACATCCATGCCTTTTTTCTTGAAGGACTCGATTGGAGCTGGAACATGTTATAGAATCTTTTCGTAATAGCTTTGAAGAAACTCAAATAGCCGACGTAGATTTGAGCATGGGGGTTGAAGTTTTACTGGACACTCGATCCAGCCAATGCCAGGTCGTCGGAGAAGTGCTGAAAGTTTTTTTCTTTTTTCGTGTGTTTCGGGGTAAGAATAATTCATTCTTGTATTTTCAGCAGTTTATTAAATGATAACGTTATGAGGAATGTTTTATAAATTAATACATAATAGCGTTTACTGTATACATCACATTTTCAATGTTTCTCACACATGGAGGAGTGACATTGGTATCAATTTTTTTATACATATATATATATATATACACAGTATATATATATAACTTATTTGCAGAATTAGCATCCATTACATTTTTTAAATAAGCTACAGAACAAACCTCGTCATTAAACGTTACACAAACTAATATTATTGTGTACATTTTAGAATTTTACACAATATTGTTACAATTGATGAACCCACAATTATACGAAGGTAATTCAATAAGTATCCGCACTTTTTATTTTCACAAATTTTATTTTCACAGCTGATAGATTATAAACACATCACTTCTCAACAGTCTCCCTGTTTCTCAATACACTTAGTCTAGCGATCTACAAGCTTCCTAATGCCATCACAAAAGAATGTTTTTTGACTGTGTGCATGACCATGACCAGTCATGCACCGCCTCCTTCAGGTCATCATCGCCTTGGAATCGCTGACTTCTCAAAGCGTCTTTTAGTTGTCCAAACAGGTGAAAATCTGAAGGTGCCAGGTCTGAAGGAACTGTAGGGCTGGATGGTCGAGAACTTCAAATTTAAGTTTTTGAGGGCATTTTCTAGTCTGTGCAGCGGTATGAGGCGCGCATTGTCATGTAACAGAATAACACCTTCCGACAATCTCCCTCTCCGTTTTGTGCGAATTGCTTGCTTTAACTCATTCCGAAGCATGTCAGAATACGATGCACTTGTTACTGTAGTTCCACGCTCTAGAAAATGTTTAAGGATAGGGCTTCGTGTATCTCAAAACAGTGTTAGCATAACTTTACCTGCTGAAGGGTGCGCTTTGAACTTCCTTGCAACGGGAGATGTTGGATGCTTCCATTGCATGGTCTGTCGTTTGCTTTCTGGTTCATAGTGATGGATCCAGGTTTCATCTCGTGATAATGCGCTCCAAAAAGTTTTCACCTTCATTATGATACCGCGCCAAAAGACGAGAGCAGACGTCCATACCTGGATCCATCACTATGAACCAGAAAGCAAACGACAGAGCATGCAATGGAAGCATCCAACATCTCCCGTTGCAAGGAAGTTCAAAGCGCACCCTTCAGCAGGTAAAGTTATGCTAACACTGTTTTGGGATACACGAAACCCTATCCTTAAACATTATCTAGAGCAGCGGTTCTTAATCTTTTTCGTCTCATTTCCCCCTTCGACCAGTTCGCCCTACCCGATTTCCCCCTCCATTAGGATACGGAAAAAAGTAGCCTCGAAGAAAAAATTTAATAACATTAGCACACTTATAATACACACTAATTATATGATCACCAAACAAAATTCTGCCGTAAATACCCCCTAGATTCCCGAAATTTCGCCCTGCCCTTGGGGAAATTTCCCCCAGGTTAAGAAATGCTGATCTAAAGCGTGGAACTACAGTAACAAGTGCATCGTATTCTGACATGCTTCGGAATGAGTTAAAGCAAGCAATTCGCACAAAACGGAGAGGGAGATTGTCGGAAGGTGTTATTCTGTTACACGACAATGCGCGCCCTCATACCGCTGCACAGACTAGAAAATGCCCTCAAGAACTTAAATTTGAAGTTCTCGACCATCCAGCCCTACAGTCCAGACCTGGCACCTTCGGATTTTTACCCGTTTGGGCCACAAAAAGACGCTTTGAGAGGTCAACGATTCCAAGGCGATGATGACCTGAAGGAGGCGGTGCATGACTGGCTACGCACACAGGCAAAAACATTCTTTTGTGGTGGCATTAGAAAGCTTGTAGATCGCTGGACTACGTGTATTGAGAAACAGGGAGACTGTTGAGAAGTGGTTTTATAATCTATCAGATGTGAAAATAAAATGTGCGGGTATTTATTGAATTACCCTCGTGTACATATACGCGTAAAACTTCACAAAATACATCGAGTGCGTACAAACGGGAATCGGTTTTTTTATGTGGTTGCATACCATTTCATCATTCCGTTCGGTGTCGCACAAATTTAATAATTTTAAAAAATTTGTAAATTCGTTTCCGCGGGCCATATGCATGAGAAATGAAAGGGAGTACATGCCGCAAGTATTGCTATAGTAGCCCTGGAATTGGTAAGGGTTTCAGACAATTTGGGGAATGTGCAATTGTCGAGAAATTTTACAATAACAGCGTCATTCCAAGGATGGATCCCCAGTGAATTAAAATAGTACATTCGCTTCCTATTTTTAAAATAAACGGCTAGCCAATGAATCCCTTCGCCTCCACTAGCATCTGTATTTAGAATAAGTGCGCCGCAGTGTCTCGCAGCTGCAAGCTTCAGCGTTTCATTCTTCGCAAACACACCGATAAATTTGGAGCATATGATTCGGACACTAATTATTACTCTCTAGAGTGTATTCGCGTCCATTTTAAAAGTCTGTGACTACGCCTCTAAACCTATCGATCTCTATTAGGGCTCGTGATTTGAATACTGGTACACTAATAGGGGCGTCTAGCGGCTTGGCGAATTCCAATCTGACCGAGATGTTTCCACACTGCTGTGGACTTATGTGCTTGTTTACACTAGCAGATAAGTCAGGGGTGATGTCAAACGGGTAAAGGTTAACCTGTTCGATGAATTCATTCTGTTTTATGCCGATTCCTAATTCGTTGAAAGTGTCAGCAATATGTGCAAGACTACTATAAGCTCTCGAGCAAGCGGGAACACGGCTTCTGTTGAATAATCCGTTTTTAATGTCCGCCTAAGGCGACTCCATTGACGTATAGGGTTATTTTTAAGGCCGAAATTTTTTAAATTAAATGCGTCCTTTTTATATTTACCATTCACAGAAACGTGTTCCTGCTTTCCAATTAACCTTTTAGGTAGAGATCCAAGGGCGACGTTTTCTGTCTGCTTCGCTGTTAGCCCAGAGGGCACCGCATGTAGTTTGATCTGTACTCTGTTAATTGGGTATTTTACTGCGACGTGTACTAATTTTTTTTCAATTTCTATGTTTAGCCGAGCTTAATTTCACTCGGCGCACGCGGAGATACGTTTCCATAACATGAATCACCACAGGCTTTGAGTTCTCTTCTTGGACAGCCTCCAGATTTAAACAAATCTCAGGATTCGTATGAGTGAGCTTTATTTTCATATCGACCCCATTCACAAGCAGCAGCTTCTGGAATGCGAAATCTGTGTGTAGACCACCCGGAGCATTCATATACCTTCTTTTTTAGAATTTTTAAACTTGTCCTTTATACTTTTATACTGCTTTCATCTTTAGCTTGATAATAGCCTTCGGCAATTAAAGAGGTGTCCCTCGCTTCTTTTGAAAAGTTGAGGACATTTTCCAGATAGGCTCGTAGGTGATAGTAACTAGTTCCTGCCGAGATGTTGACCCGATTTAACCCTTTCACTCACTGGGTAGACAATTGTGTAGCTGAAAAATAAACCATATTGATTCTTATATAACCACATATAAAGGCAAATTTCTTTTTTACCCTATTTCATAATTCGTGAGCGAAAGGGTTAAATACATGTCACACTGACTGAATATGGAGTGTAGAAAGTTTGTTTCTGGGAATACAATGTATCTGTCTTCGCAATCCTTCCATCTGAATGTGCTATTCGTATTTTAGCGTACAAAGGCACACAGCTTGGGTCAAAAAAGTAAGGGCCTGAGCTAGGGATCACGAACTCTATGGGAGCACTCGATGAGCTAATGGTGTTTAATGGATTAATTGTAATAAAGTCATTGTGCTCAATAGAAACTCGAGTTGGGGGCATGTCAAAGAGGGACAGCTCCGATTTACAACATTATGAACTACACGGATGGATGAAACGCGCCGTGGCAAGCCAGAAATAGTGGCACCTCTCTCGACAAGTAGTAAACAACCTATGATTCATGAGAGCAATGACCTTAGCTTATATCAGTTAAAAAAATGATCAACCATAGGTGCCACGTGCTGGTAACCCCCTCTTCTTCCGGACAGCCCGCCTCTTCTTCTTCCCACCATCACGCATTTTTCTCTTTGCATCTTTGATGATTTCGTCCCGTGTACGCTTTAAGTGCTTTTTTAAAGCTGCTTTAGGCTTAATCCCCGACATTATGTCTTCTACCGTGTTAAGACCTGATTGTAACGCTTTCCTGCCGAGATATCTGGCTCCACTCTTTAGAAAGGGGACAGCCGTACGTAGTATGGTTGAAAAAATGGATCCAATCCCACTCCCGCGCTGGTATCTCACCCCTCGATAGACTGTGAAAGGCCTTCGAGTCATTATATCACAGTGTGACGAAAGTGCAGCTTCACTGTTAAGCTCCCGTCGCCGAATGGAAAACTTTTCCCCTCAATCGTTCCGATATATATATTGAGATATTGGTTAGTAGGTTAGTTGCGACATTGACATAATGAAACTTGTTATATCTAATGCTTAAGCTCCTTCCTCTATGATTGGGAATGTGAGCGACACGCAGCAGGCGCGCCTGGGTATCCCAACAAACTGACGTTCCACATTATTGTTGTAAATATAATACATGTCTGAGGGAGGGTAGCCATCGTTCAATTTCTCCAATTTCAACTGATACGTTAGGCTGCACAAGTCATGTTGTGCTTCGTGAAAGGTATCTCTTTGGAGGGATGCTCCATATCGGCCCTAGGTTATAATTTTGAACAGCCCTTTGTCTTTAATATTTCTGTTAGCCTCTGATTTTAGAGTCAGAGTATGTGCCGGGGTATCTTTGTTTACGATTTCGTACACTAAATCATCCGTAAGATTTATCTTTTCAAACTACCATTTAAGTCTCTCAACATCCTCGGCTGCGCCATAATGACCCTGGCCTAGTGTTACTACTGTAGTGTAGTACTGTGTCTCCACACTCCGGGCGGCACGCATGGTTTCGTCCCGAGTTACACCGGCCTTTTCACACTCATCACGGTTTCTAAGAACCGTAATAACGGATTCTTTATTATCAATACTTAAAAACTTGGTAGACAATTGAATTTCGCATGCTCCTACTTCATATGATTCACGACCCAATTCGATGGGCCCGTGGAGTTCTGTTACAAAGTTGGCCAGGGTGTTGCCAGGATGTACAGATAGAGAAGAGGACGGGAGTGTGACGTGGAAGTGGTTAGGCGCCATGTTGCATACTATTTAAACCATTATTGCGTCATCTTTTATATAGGTGCTGAAGTTTTCTGGGTACCCTAGCCATTTCATCAGGTACATTTTTCTCTTTCCTGAACCTTTGCTGCCTAAAATTTTTTCAATTTTAAACACATGTTTTCCTAAATTAAATGTCACTTTCTGTAGCTCCTCACCGCAAAAGCCTCCTGCAATTTCTTCCCCATTCAAATCTTCAACGTAATACATTATCATCTCGTCTTTAGGTCTCATAGCCCTAACTTTAAAAATCTCACGTGTTCAACCTTGCTCAAATCCCTTCACGAATTTATTACTCGAACGCGACAGTCTTACATAATCATTGATTTTGAAACGAGCAGTGTGTGGTGGCACTCTACGAGTGTCTTTTCTCACCTCACGCTCTGTATGCGTACTACTTTCTAAAATTTCGTTAGGTGTTGTACCAGTCGCACGGTGGTATGAACGGTTGTAGGATGAGGCCAGCGAATCCAGAATGTCTATATATCTGTACGTGTTTTTGTGTGTGAAATAGCGGTGCATGCGTTCCTTTATAGTACGTTGAACTCTTTCAGCTAAAGAGGCCTTATATATAGAATTGCTAGTGTAGTAACTGATACTAAACTCTGACAACAT
Source organism: Bathynomus jamesi (assembly GCA_023014485.1). NCBI lineage: Eukaryota > Metazoa > Arthropoda > Malacostraca > Isopoda > Cirolanidae > Bathynomus > Bathynomus jamesi. The sequence continues at coordinate 55,335 of JAJOZX010014524.1, read as the reverse complement.
GCTCTGAAAAGCTCGGCCTATAAATTATTTCCCTATATCCGTGCAAAAATAGCCAGGAATCGTGTTTCCTTTTGAACATCAGCGTTTTGGTGGCTTTAGCAACTGTTTCAGGCGATTTATTTTTCAGGGGAATTAATCACAATTATCTAGAGAATACATCTATTATGAATAGGATGTAGCGCTAGCCATCATTATACACTGAAAATCTCTGCATTAGGGTGTGTCAATTTTGTCAACTTTTCTCAAATCAATTTTGGTAGTGAAAATATAGTCTTTTCCTGTCAAAACTTGAAATTGGCCAACCAAAATGAGATAAAATAACCCTTACCTACATCAATTTTACCTTAAAGTTTCAGAAATTGACTTTTACTAAATAATAGGACATAAATTGATTAACTATTCATCTGTCACAGAATTATCCCACTGATCGCATATGGAGTGTTTTCAAGGTCATATAGTTGTTGTACAATGTACAAGTCACAACATGAATAGAACTGTCCCTCACTCTCAGTCCTCAGTTGCCTCTTAGATGTCATAGACGGTGGTTTGCTGTTATTGCTCTTGTACCTACTTCATAGTTATTCTACTAGACGAATACTACAGTTTAACTAAGTATGGATTATTGATTATTACAATTATTTATTATCATCATATTCTTCGGTGTACCGAAAATTCCACCCATGAAAATTCCACCCACGAAAATTCCACCCAGTAAATTCCACCCACGGAAAATTGCACCCACGAAAATTGCACCCACCCAAAGAAAATTAGTTTAACCAATCGTCAATGCCGTACAGTATGAAGAATCCTCTTCTCTTAATATATATAAATAAATAAATAATTTTTTTATTTTTTTATTTATTTTTTTAGGTTAATTGTACGCCCTTGACGATTGGTTAGGTTAAGTCGTGATAGTTTGGTTAATTTTTGCTACCCGCGACCCGCACGAAAAACCTATCAGATCATAAATGAAAGACTGAAGAGACTAGTGGAGCGCTATAATAATACAGATAGTTTAGAGTTCCTCAAGAGCATTGCATACAATCTTCATTAAACGTCGAATAATTGTTTTTTAATATATCTTTTACTTATAAATCTTTTACTTTTTACTGTAATAAATTTTTAATAAATTTATAAATAATAATACAAATTTTAATCTTAAACTAATTTTCTTTGGGTGGGTGCAATTTTCGTGGGTGCAATTTTCTGTGGGTGGAATTTACTGGGGGGAATTTTCATGGGGGGAATATACATGGAACCTATTCTTCTATGTTGTAATCCCATGAAATATTTTTTTATTGAATTTTAGAACATCGAATGACTAAACTTTGAAACATCGTAATTGATATAAAATACTTAAATGTTTTTCTTTCTTTTCAGATATTCCTAAGATGCCAAAATTGAAGACAAGAGGTCAGTCGTCATGCCAATTGAGCCTGTTAGTCGGTACTGGCAAGGAGCTTCCCGTATCAGAACTACCAACAGTGCGAGACATGCTGAGACTAGGGTTACTCCTTCGTGAACAAGATACAAAGGATAGAAGGAACTACACAGAGAAAGAGCTCATAAGGGACATGATTCCCCCTCTTCTGCATCCGTGGAAAAAAGTTAATGTGTTATTCAAACCACCTGTACTCAATCAGTATAGAACTATTGAGCTAAAATTAACAAAGCTGTGGCACAAAGCAGTTGAGACATCACTTGCTAAAGGAAAACTAGCAAAGAAAAATAAATTTCTGCACACACTTGATACTCTTCTTGACATTTTGAACTGTCAGTGTCCCATAGAGTTGTGTTCTGAAGCCAATTGTTCTCCCTCATGCAGAAGAGAACCTCACCCTCACATTGATTGTCGCTGTCCTCGTAAGAAGAAGATCCCTGTTTTGGAGCTGGCTTTCATAAAGGCGCAGAGAACAAAGGCAGGAGGCCAAGGAAGTATGCAGGTTGGTTCGGCAGATTATTCAGAAACCAAAAAAACAGATTGTTATTGCTAAGAAAAGAGAGAAAATCCGAGAGAGGGAAGAAAGGAAAAAAAAGAAGAGTGAAGAAGCCACCCAAAGAGATGAAGAGCTCTATCACGAGGTTTCTCACTTCTTTGAAAGCTCTTCAGATGAACAGAAAGAAGCAACATCAGATGATAGCTCCAAAATGACATCTGAACCTTCGCCGAAGAGAATGAAATACAACACTAAAGACATCTCAAACATTGCCCTTGCCAGTATTCGCCACAATACGGGCTACGAGAGACTGCAGAGATTGCCACTGCCGCTTGGATAGATGCAGGCCTCATCAGCCGAGAGGACACATCCTTAGTGATAGATCATAATAAGATAAGAAGATCACAAGAAAAAATAATGAAGGAAATATCTGATCAGCATGAAAAAAATTTGAAGGAGGAAGGTCTCTCTCTTGCCTTTTGTTTGATGGAAGAAATGACACAAAAGTTCTCCTAGAGGTAGAGGGAATGGACAGAAAGTTTCCCGGTCTCATCAAAGAAGAACACTACTCTGTGTGTTCCGAACCTGGTGGCCGCTATTTGTTTCACTTTGTTCCTGAAGCAGAAGTAGAAGGCAAGAAACATGCAGAGGCAATTGCTGATCAAATAATATGTTGGCTTCAAGAAAGAAGACTTGACAGTTCACTGCAGGCCGTTGGTGGAGACTCAACTGCGGTGAACACTGGATGGCAGGGCGGTGTTATGACGCATTTAGAGAAAAAACTTGGAAGAAGGTTGTTTGGATTGTATGTGATTTGCACACAGGGGAACTACCTCTCCTCATCCAGGAACTTGATGGTCCTACAAAGAGCAACAAGTGGTCAGGCCCCCTTGGCAACATGCTAGATGAAGCAACGGAATTAGAAATAAATACAAAATTTCCAAAGGTCGAAGTAGGCCCTTCCCTTCCAGTGTTGTCTGAAGAAGTTATCAAAGACCTCAGCACGGATCAATCTTACGCTTATCGTATTGTTCAAGCAATCAGATCAGGAGAGTTGCCTCAAAATCTGGCTCTCTTGGAGATTGGACCCGTAAGTCACAGTCGTTGGTTAACTACAGCGATTCGTTTCTGCAGGATTTGGGTTTCCAAACATGCACTGAAGGGAAAAATGCTACAGAATTTGATGTTGATTGTTGAATTTATTATTGGGTTTTATCTTCCTCACTGGTTCAATGTAAAACTTAATCCAATGTGGATGGAGGGGCCCAACCACATCTTGTTTCAATTACAGCTACTGAGAACCCAAAGGAAAGTAGTGGTGGACATCGTGTTACCTGTGGTGAGAAGGTCCACTTGGTATGCTAGGCCAGAGGCAGTTTTGCAAGCAATACTCTGCAGCCAATGTACCAAAGAGCGAACTGAGGCTGTGGAAATCATTCTAAAGCTTAGAGGAACATCACTAGATGATGACCAGCTGGGAGACTGCTCTGTTCAGACAAGGAAGGTACCTCCGATGAACGTCAATGCCACGAAATTGTCAGAATTAGTTAACTTGAGTTCAGAAGTTTTGGAGTCACCACTGACAACATGTATAACAAACAAAGATTTAACACAACTTAAAGAGGCCCCAATGCAAGTGCCAAAGTGGCCTTCTCACACTCAGAGTGTGGAGAGATGTGTGGAAATGGTCACAGAAGCAGCTAGTCAAGTTTACAGTCACGAGAGGTGAGAAGGCTACATCAAAGCGCAAGTAGCAAGCCGAATGCTGATGTCAAGGAACTGCAGCAAAAAGGACATGACTGCATTGGTTACTTTCAAATAAAGACTCTGAATGATATCTTATTGCCACTTTAAATGTTGATAGGATGTTTGCGCACATTTGTTATTTTGTTACGAATTTACGGAAAAATGGAATTTTTGAATTAAAATTGATGTAGGTAGGAGTTATTTTTTATTGTTTTTGAAGCAAGGATATTATTTTGTATGCCAAATGATTACATTAAATTGCTACCAAATCACATGATTTTCAATTTAGTCATTTCACCCCCAAAATTGACACCCTACTCTGCATGTCTGTTAAATTCGCCTGCCAAATAGAATCAATCGAGGCTGCTGTTGTCTTGGCTGTTTCAAACTTTTTTTTTCACCGGCTTATGAAGTGTATAAGCATCCTGCTCCGGCAAAAACCTCTCAACATCTTTTTTCTGTACTCCCTCATTATAAACGCCTCTCTACAGTCTATTAACGCCGCCATAGGAGGTTGGGTTAGAAATGTCAACGTTTTCTTAATGTTAGCCATTTGCCTATTTTAGAGGCACGCGGGGAAGGTTGGCCGTTGTTGTTTGGTCTCCTCTTTCTCCTCTTCAGAGGTGCTACCGCTGGGGGTGAAGGTGTGCTCAGTTGTAGCACATGCGAGGCTTGCTCCAAGTCTTTTAACCTGTTCAGATTTCCTATCAATGTTTTGGGGACATTTATTTGCTGCAGTCTTGCTTTAATATGCTTCCATCCTGCTGGTGAGGGCCTATCCCACTTTCTCACCAGGTCATGGACGATGACGACGATATTCGAGCCCTGTACCTTTGTGTTTCTTCAACAATGACCTCACCTGTATCGGTCCATTGTATGATAGGGTCCTCGTTCAATAAATTATAAAGACTAATATTTTTAACAAACAGCTGCTGCAGTGCCCGGGGCAGTGGATGATAGATTTTTATTAATTCACATTATTTCTTTAGCCTCTGTCATTCTGGAATATACACCGTTTCAGGCTCGTTTAGGAATATATTCGTTCTTAGAAGCACCCTAAACGTGTTTCGCGGATGAAGATCACAAAGCAAATATCTATAACGTTGACTCGTAGCTTCTTTATAAACTTCCAAAAACTACTTACGCTGATTCGGGAACATTTGATTGGCTAATACCCCAATTTGTGACATCTCTCCGTTGTGCGAATAAGACTATATATTGTTTATTTAGCGATACATTGCGCATGTATCTATTTTTGAAAAATAGATACATCTTATGTTAAGATGGTGGAAGAACACTGTAAATGTCTCGGCAAACTTTTTATCCATTTCTAACATGAGGTCGTCAATTACAATGACCGTATGCTCATTTCCCTTTATCGAATTAACGTCATATACACCTTTGTGGAACAAAATATCTTGGTACTTGTTGAATACTGATTGATACGTCGAATAGCACCATATGACTTTATGCACAAATTTTGAGAACATCACCCCCTTATCTTTAATGATTTTAAGCATAAACACAGTTTTACCACATCCTGTAGGCCAGATGTAATACATAATACATGTGGGGGGGGCTCGCGAACCTGAATTTTTCTACAGAATTCATCTCTAACACGTCACGCTCCTAAGTGGAACGTTTACAAAATAAAATTTTAAGTGATGCTCCTTATATTCTACAGTCTTGTTTTACCTCTTCTTCCTCAGAACCTTGAATAACGATGAGGATGAGGTACTGTGCCAGCAATATGTTCCCATCATCGATATTACAGATGATTCCGGTGACAGTAATTGTGGCTACAGGTTCCACCCCCACCAGCGACACCTGTAGAACCCCAACGCGACAATTCGAGGAGAAAGCGGGGGCATGAAGAAGTTGTTGTTGATTCGCCTTACACGTCAGGTATAAAGCGTGCCAGGAGTGCACCGGTTGTTAGACCCCCAGTAATAGAGCCCCAACCCTCTACGTCTTACGACACAGGCCCCACATTAGTTCCTTGTACAAATAAAACTGTGCCCCCTTATTCCTGTTCAATTCTAGCAGCACCATCTCGTTCTGTGGAGAGTAACATAACATTCGAGTTGGTGCGCACCACCACCCCCACCCAATCCCTGACTAGAAATCGGTACGTAGTCAGGGTCCGTGTTCAACACGGACTGCGACGCGTAGTTGGACGTATTGTGAAGTTTGCCCTTCAGAACAGCGAGGGACGTGAAGTCAGAACGAGGTTGTCCTTTGGGTTCGGGTCAGATGATGGGGATGTAGATGATTTTTGGGTAGTAATACCATACAGGCGCTTGGCAGCTGTAGATATAGAATATATTATGGGGCGTATAATGCAGGCCTCTCAAAGTAGCAGCGCCTTCAACATGGACAACTTTACGATAGATATTGACCGGGTATTCCGTGTTGCTGGACGTATGGCCACACCTTATACTCTTAACTTCAATTCTTATGCTATTTACAGGCAGCATATAAACTCCGAGCGTGGTTGCGGCTTTATAGCAGTAGTCTTAGCTCATACTGTATGTTTACTGTGCTAAATGCATGGGCCAGAAAAATTTGGCTTCCGACGGTTGTGCAGCGTGCCCTTAAACTGGCAGCAGATTGCAAGATCGAGTTTGACTGTAATATGGGTCCTGAAGAGTTTAGAATCGTGGAGCAGGAAATGAATGTTCGTATAGTTGTATTTGGGATGGATGATCGTGTAGGACTATGTTTTTAAAAGCAGTGTGATAGACCGTACAATACCCCTACTTATTTTAGGACTGTCAGGGACAACGTATCTCCTTATCCGTAATATAAGGGACCTTTACGCGAGTTATGATAAAAGTCGAAAACATAGAAGGCATCAAGATTTGTGTGAGGGATGTCTCGAGTTTGCGGATGATATAGTGAAACATTGTAAGGATTGTCACATGGTATGTGAGCAGTGTAAGAGCCCCAGGTGTGAAAGTCGTGTAGTTGAAGCCGAGAAGAGGGACTGTAATGTGTGTGTAGACGCATATTTTTCAATAACATCTGTTTTGCTCTCCACAAGTCAATTGGCACTTGCAGGAAAATGAGAATCTGTGAATGTTGTAGGTTTCAAATGATGGATAATTGGGGAATGCTTGAGCACAAATGCGATGAAATTCACTGTTCTACTACGATATAGAAACATACGGATGCTGAAACCAGAGAGGTTATCCCACATCTACTTGTAAGTCAGACTATCTGCGACGGGTGCACGGAAGTCGAGTGTGATGAGTGTCACAAATGTGGTAAACGAACAAACTTTTTTAAAACGATCGCACACGACAACCTGTGAAACTCTGTGTCCTATATTGTCAAGTTAGCGGACAAGTTAAAAAAATGATTATGTATATTCTTGCCCATAACGGTGCAAAATTTGACACACAATTCCTTTATAAAGAACTGCTTGAACAAGAGTCATCGAAGAAATTTACAGGCGATCCCTTGAAAAGAGAGAACAAACTTATACAGATGCAAATAAGAGGCAATGTTCAGTTTAAAGACACTATTATTCACACCTTGTAAATTAGCCAAGCTACCCAAGGTGATGGGTGTAGCCGCCGAAGTTTCAAAAGGGTATTTCCCTTACACTTTCCTCACTAGCGACACTTTAAATTGCATAGGCCTACCACCCCCCAAACATTACTTTAACTATGCCAACATGAGTGATAGTGAGCTTGAAGATTTTGACCGTTACTACAACAGTTTTAATGAAGATATTCCTTACAATATAGTGGATGAATGTGAGCGTTATTGCTTGAATGATGTACGCGTACTTAAAGTATGTTTCCAGGCCTTTAGAAGGATGTACATAGACCTGTTCAATTGCGACCTGCTACAAGCTGCAACCACGATCGCCTCATTGTGCTTTACGGTGTTCAAAAACAACTTCATGCCTAAAGACACACTGGCCGTCATTCACAGAAACAACTCACGCAGTTATGGGCATAAGGCTATTTACTGGCTCATACACCTGCAGCAACAGACCGGTGTATACATAAAACATGCTCGCAACACGGGGGAAATGGCCATTAAGGCCAATGGTCGTGCTTTTTGGGTGGATGGTCTGAACGAAAACCGTGCCACTGATGAGAAGACTGGGTATTCCTTTAACGGTTGCTGGGTGGCATGGTTGCCCATATCCCGTGTGGAATCGTAGGAGATATCCATGGTAGATCTCCTGCCGATAGTCTTGCATGGACCCGCACCCGCGATCAGCTTATAAGCTCTCAGTTCACTCACAGGGTAATGTGAGAGCACGAATAGGATGCACGGATGGAGACAGATGGGCAGTACCGCGAAGAAATAAACACCATCAAATGTTCAATGGTGTTGGATCTTCTCAAGTGCGGCGATAACTTGTTTGGCGGACGTACAAACCCCTTCAAACTATACTTTCCACCGGCGGATGGCGTAAAACATCCATTACTACTACTTCTGTTCTCATACCCCTACGTGATGAAGAACAATCCGTACCCCGTAGGTGCACCTGAAAAGCTGGTGGGACCTGCCCTGCCCACCATCGAAGAGTTCAACTAATTTGAACGAGAACTATTTCGGCTTTTCTTTCGTAGATGTACAGTACTTCCCACCCCCTCGCGATTATGGATGCCAGTTTTACCAGTCGTTATAGACCACGCACAGAGGAAACGAATTTGTGAAGTGCGCAGAGGAGAACAATGGGGCCTGTAATCATACATTCAACCAGTGGAAGATCAGAGGCGTATATACAAGTCCCGAGCTGTCCCTAGCTGTTCGCCACGGTTACAGAATATTGAAGATATACGAGGTGTGGAGGTTTCAGAAGTTCCCAACCTTTTCACACCATATATAAACCCTTTTTTGAAGGATAATGAGAAGCATCAGGGTATCCGCGAGGAGATGAGACCGAAAATTAAAAATCATCATATATTCAGCGCTACCGTGATCGTGAAGGGATACAACTTGAACCGTCCCAAATTGTAAAGAACCCAAGCAAGCGCTTTAGCGCAAAGTTGTGCCTAAATAGTCTTTGGGGGAAATTTGCTCAGAATACAGACAAGGAGAACGTCCATCTAGCCCAAAGTTATAGTGAGGTGTGGGATTAGCCAACGATCTCGATAAAGAGGTCATGGAGATCGTGAATGTGGGTAATACGTACATAATGAAGTATGACAGAACCGAATTGGCTACAGATACATCACGTGTTACAAACATACCTGTAGCCATTTCCACAACAGCATACGCCCGCATCAAACTTTGGGGACTACTACATTCTCTCGGGCGGAGGGTTCTGTACGCAGACACAGCTACTGTGATATTCACTGAGAGGGAAGGTGAATACATACCACCAATAGGTGATCTCATCAGAGTTGACTGATGAGATCAAGGATGAGTATGGAGAGAGTGCCTACGCTTATTCTTTTGTCTCATCAGGTCCAAAAACTTACGGAGTACGGGTGAGTGTGGGGGAGAAAGTGAGATATATCGTGAAAGCTAAAGGCATTATGCTTAACCAGGCGAATCGACGGATCGTTAACTTTGATTCGCTGAAGGAGCTAGTGAGTTTAGAAGATGAGGGCGACGAACTATCCCAACTGACTGTAGGGACTCACAATTTTCGAGCACAGAAACTGGGGGGGGGGCGTGAAGGAGCTTAGGGGGACGAAAGTGTGCCGTAACACATATAGGAAAGGCTACCAGGTGCCTGGCACCTACGATACCGTACCCTTTGGATAACATGACCCTTGAATGTTTTGGTGTGGGTGTGTGTGTGTGTGTGTGTGTGCGCGCGCGCGCAGTAAAAAAGCTATGCACCACCCACTGTATGCTCAATCAAAGGGGTCAACACGACTCATGCCACTATTTGGTCATATCTCAACCCTGCATCCTCAGTTGACCTCAACAATCCGTGGAGCTCAGACGTGTATTTTGAAGAATTCTCACGTAGAAGGAAAATAGAGATGACTACCTTTGATACTGCCTGCTCGACATTCATGAAGTGGTATTCGATAAAGTCTACAGATGTGGTAAACACTCAAAGAATCACTAGTCCTCCCTCTTTTGAGGCTTTTAAGGCCATATTGAACCGAGCGAAGTGTGAGGAGGAGGAGGTCCAAATACTTTATGGTTATTTTGGCGAGTGCAATGCGGGCTTTTGTAGATCAAACGATGTAATGGACTACGTCATAGGACTAAACTACGTAAAGGCAGAAGAGAAACAACGGGTGTGGATTGTGAACCTTGTTAACGAATTGTGTGACAAGCGGTATTATGTCATGTTACATCACACCGAGTACGCATACCCTGCGTCTGAGAATATAAATCTTGTTATCATGGACAGTCTAAAATATTTTTATCATTACGTTCATATATATCATAATGAAGTCTGCAGTGAGGTTATGGCTAAAGGCTTGTGCGAGTTTTTAAGAGTGTTTAGGGATGAGTATTGCTTGTTAAGCAAAAAGGACAGATATGGACACACGTTTCTCTAAAACAGAGCGCTGGATTGTTAATGCGTAGTGAAAATGACTGAGGATGTATGGATCCGATAAAACATTAAAGCCGTTATTACTTCATGTATCGGAAAAATTCTGAATGTCCGGTATAATGGGATACAAGTATTCATACGATTCTTTCATATTGGAACATCCCCGTGCACGAATCACTAACGCTTAGCATGACACGCCCGTGTGACTCGTTCCCCACACCTCCCACCGAACCAAACCGCGCACCTGCGGCTCATAGTTACCTCAGAGCTTGACCGGACTGGACGTGCTCCTCACAATCGAAAACGATGGAGCTTCCGTTGAGCAGTATCATCAATGCCGTATACGACGTGTCCGTGCGTGTGTTTAGGCGTAAAACCGGCGCTGTTAATTATGTACTTGAAACGATTTGTAGACAATCAAACTCTGGTAAACGGAACGTAATTTATTTAAGTGTTGAGATGAACAGAATCTTCGTGACGGTTGAGAAGTGGGGTGAGGACCGTTATAATATACCTGCAGGTGTAGGCACAAGAAGAGAGCAGATTAGTGATGCACCCTCCTACGCTGTTATTTGTACGTTGTGTATAAATCGAGACCAGCTATGCATTGATATAAGGTTGATGTGGAAGAATGCGGCGGCTGATAACGTCCTTGTCCCCCCGTGAAACCGCTTCATCCTCGACGAAATGTTTGAAATCGTCGGTTTCCGCAAGCTAAAGCCTTATTAGACGCGCTCGTTGCCGATATGCTTTATTTTGACACGGTTCTTGAATACGCATACACTTCTCTGCTCGACGGCTTTACCGAGTGTAGGACTAAAGGCGAGAATGGATTGGAACTGGATGCTTATTTAAAAGGTATAGACTCTTCGAAATATCTTGAACTTTGGTACAAAGGACTTGAGCGGTACAAGGCTGAGCTCACCTATTGTTCACCCTGAAGAGCCATTTCTTTATATAATGAGCAGTTGCCCTCACGACTTAGAAGATTATTTCAATTGCCGATATGCATTGTGAAGAAGAATTTACGGTTGAAAAGCTCGGATTGGAAAGAATAAACCCTCGCTTGGAAAGGTTGCTTATAAACTTGAATTTAACAATGACATTGTGGCAAAAGATGCCCTCGCTGTGCGTGCTCTTGAACGTATTCTATCCGTGTTTAAAGAGTGTGTTAACTTTCTACCCAATTGTAAAGTGGGTACATAAATAGTGTTAAACGAGCTGAAAGCCCTTTACATCGAATATAGACACCCGCGTACTTTGAGTGGTGAAATAATGTTAAATCGTATTTATTGCATAGTAGAAAGCAATGAGGATGTAACTGTAGACTATCACATGCGAGTTTAGTATTTTAATTAAGCGCAGAACATAAAACTCGTATATTTTGATGTATCTATGTATATATTATTCAAGTATTGGAATTCTTCTACCCTATATTTTTGAAGTTTATATATAAAGTGTGTATTTGCGTGTACATATATTAAACGTGTATATAGATATCTTCTGTACTATTATCATTTTTTATGCTTATATACAAGTGTGTAGATGCGCGTACATACTGTATATTAAACTGGTATATAGATTTCCACTGTACTACTATTATTTATGATTATATATATATGTAAACGATATTAAACGATAGAAATAACTGGGATGATGAGAATATACAGGGTGTCCCAGAATTAACTATCTATTTCAATGAAATCGGACAAATTTTTTAAAAACACACTTTTATTTATGTTTATCATGTATGGAAAAACTATACGCGCTCACAACATGGTATCATATGTGGTACATTTATTTCATAATTAAATATAAATTATTAATTAATTGAATTAAATATCTATACAAAATTGCCTCGGGATTGGCGACATAGCCTATTGGGAATGAAATAATTGAATTGCCATACGTACAAGGAACCTGTATGTATGAATCAGCCCCACATAGCAACAAGAAAACCCAATTTATTATTTAGTCTACCAAAAGGTAGTAGACACAACAAAATCTTGCTAGTTCGGCAAATAATACACCAGAACCAAGGAACGGCTCTCAGGGCTGTTTATGTTACAGCGAAGCTTTAAACTGGGAGGATGTCTTTGTCCCCCCTCTAGTTCTGAGTGAATTCCTTATAATTTAAAACCTAATGACTAAAAAAGGATAGGCCTATTCCTTCAGGGGTTTATATAGTGACTGCCTATATTAATTACCTTAAGTAAATTCGCCGCGTAACTCCATCGTGGCGGCCCTACACCGAAAATGATCGTAACGCCCTACATCGAAGCAAACAAAGACCCAACAAAAATAAGGTGAGGCAAATTATTTTCATTCTAGTATACTGTACGTCGCGCAAATCCCGACGCTAGAATTACCGTAATCACTTAAATATAAAAAGGTCCTTTAAACACCTACATATTCATAACTCTCTAACGAAAAAGCATAGGGCTTTTGTCGGTAACCCTCCACTGAAATCTGCTGGAAATTTTCAGCGGATGAGGGCACAGGCAATCAACCCATAGCCCTATATAGTTTTTTCATATGGTGGCCTGTGTATGGGGAACTAACCCCTCTACAATTTACACTGACACGCAGTGGCTAGGCTTACCACATTGGCCTAACCCTAATTTCAACCGTAACCCCACTATAGTTTTCATATGGTGGCCTAAGCAACTGGGAACCGATTCCTTTACCTTTACACTAATCTAAAAGAAAGGCTTGTTCATTTAACAAGCATAACTTATTTTAGGTCCTAAAAATAATAGGCCCGCAACATTAAGCCTATTTAATAGGTCCTACTCTTCAAATTCAAAACTAAGCCTTGTTAATTTAACAGGCTTAACTCATTTGAGGTCCTATAAAATAATAGGCCCAAATATAAGCCTACTTGGTAGGCCCAACAAATAGGCCTATTTAGTAGGCCCACCTAACTTTACCTTACATAATAGGCCTACCTCTTAAAGTAGGCCTTACTCTTTACACTCAAGGCCTATCCTAATTAAAAACACTAAATTTATAATTGAACCTGTGGTGTAGGTTATAAAATTTATTTCAGCAATTTAACTTACTCATTAACATCACAAAATTCGACTCGAACTGTAACATCACAAAATTCGACTCGAACTGTAACATCACAAAATTCGACTCAGATCTGTAACATCACAAAGACCTAAAGCAATTGCACGAATTCAAACCTACACCCACCTAACACCTATTCGTGACCCTATTCCAACCTATTACCTATTCGAAGTCCTATTTGACATATAGGCACACCAAGTCCTATTTGACATATAGGCCCAACCTATTACCTATTCGAAGTCCTATTTGACATATAGGCCCAACCTATTCCAAGTCCTATTTGACCAATATAGGCCCAACCTATTCCAATTCCTATTTGACCAATATAGGCCCAACCTATTCCAATTCGACATATAGGCATAAAACAGACAAGGCTTGATATAAGGGCCTCAAATGCAACGTTTGAGGATCTTTACTCAGCCAAATTGATTAACCTAACCCAAAACCCAAAAATAAAACCCTATAACAAAATACACATTTACACACATACGTACGGTACAGTATATAAAAATATACATACGACTTCAAACATCCAATTCTTCTTTTAAAAGAAGAATCACAACAGATTTCATCACCAAACACACACACACACACATACACACACACACGTACGGTACAGTATATAAAAATATACATACGACTTCAAACATCCAATTTTTTTTAAAAGAAGAATCACAACAGATTTCATCACCAAACACACACACACACACATACACACACACACGTACGGTACAGTATATAAATATATACATACGACTCCAAACATCCAATTCTTCTTTTAAAGGAAGAATCACAACAGATTTCATCAACAGACACATACATTCCTTGCAAACAGATTGGATTCCTTCAAAACCCCAAAACCTTCCAGACCTACCTGTAGGATACACAACATTTACTCATTCATAACTACGGGTATTAACTTCATTGGAGTGGTGAATCCAAGTTTTGAAGACCAACTGGATTCGGAGGAATGACACACACACACACACACTACTCTTTCATGTGTCTCAAACACAACAACCTGTCTAAACATAACCAAGGATCGGAGAGTAAAAGCTTTTATTGCTGCGCTCTGATTCTGTGCACATAATTTTGTGCCAAAAATTATATGGTTAGACAGTGACACGTACAAACAAACTACTCTACTCCAAAGGGCTTGGCCTACCTTGGCCATAGCCCAACAAATTCATCAAAGGGCTGATGGCCTACCTTGGCCATAGCCCAACAAATTCATCAAAGGGCTGATGGCCTACCCTTGGCCATAGCCCAACAAATTCATCAAAGGGCTGATGGCCTACCTTGGCCATAGCCCAACAAATTCATCAAAGGGCTTGGCCTACCTTGGCCATAGCCCAACAAATTCATCAAAGGGCTGATGGCCTACCCTTGGCCATAGCCCAACAAATTCATCAAAGGGCTTGGCCTACCTTGGCCATAGCCCAACAAATTCATCAAAGGGCTTGGCCTACCTTGGCCATAGCCCAACAAATTCATCAAAGGGCTTGGCCTACCTTGGCCATAGCCCAACAAATTCATCAAAGGGCTGATGGCCTACCTTGGCCATAGCCCAACAAATTCATCAAAGGGCTGATGGCCTACCCTTGGCCATAGCCCAACAAATTCATCAAAGGGCTTGGCCTACCTTGGCCATAGCCCAACAAATTCATCAAAGGGCTGATGGCCTACCTTGGCCATAGCCCAACAAATTCATCAAAGGGCTGATGGCCTACCTTGGCCATAGCCCAACAAATTCATCAAAGGGCTGATGGCCTACCTTGGCCATAGCCCAACAAATTCATCAAAGGGCTGATGGCCTACCCTTGGCCATAGCCCAACAAATTCATCAAAGGGCTGATGGCCTACCTTGGCCATAGCCCAACAAATCATCAAAGGGCTTGGCCTACCTTGGCCATAGCCCAACAAATTCATCAAAGGGCTGATGGCCTACCTTGGCCATAGCCCAACAAATCATCAAAGGGCCTTGGCCTACCTTGGCCATAGCCCAACAAATTCATCAAAGGGCTGATGGCCTACCTTGGCCATAGCCCAACATATTCATCAAGGGCTGTGGCCTCCTTGGCCATAGCCCAAACAACAAGGGTCTTGTGGCCTCCCTTGGCCAGAGACCAAACAACAAGGGTCTTGTGGCCTCCCTTGGCCAGAGACCAAACAACATTGGTCTTGTGGCCTCCCTTGGCCAGAGACCAAACAACAAGGGTCTTGTGGCCTCCTTTGGCCAGAGACCAAACAAAAAGGGTCTTGTGGCCTCCCTTGGCCATAGGCCAAACAACACAAAAACAGTACAGGATTCAAAGCCCCAAGCCCTCCAGATCTACCTGTGGAGGAGTAAATTTACTCCACTAAAACTACGGGTATTGACTAGTCTGAAGTGGTAGGAGGTTTGAATACAGTACAAACTCTTTCTAATTCTCCTAAATTAAATGAACAAATAACAAAAGACAACAATGGGAACATTGAACCAAACAATTACACGAAAACACTTGGAATGCTTTGGTTTTTAAAACAGAATTCGAACACGATGACACTCTTTGCACAAAGAGTTATAACTTAAATCCAAATGCCGATACAAAAAGACAAGTGCTTTCAGAATCATCCAAAATTTTCGACCCCATTGGATTATATTTACCAGCAACCATAAGATCCAAAACCCTTTTGCAAGACTTATGGAAAAAGAAAATTGATTGGGATGAACCACTTTCAGTGGAAGACCAACTTCATTGGAAAAAATTAGCCACAGACTTGAACAAAGTTCAAGACATCTACGTACCAAGATGTGCTGGCTACAGATTGAAATCGCAAACACTACACATTTTTACAGATGCCAGCACACAAGCTTAGGGTGTTGTGCCTATTTAACAAGTGAAAATGAAAGTAACTTGGTTTATTCAAAGGCAAAAGTGGCACCCTTAAACCAAAAGAAAACTGTACCACAACTTGAATTATTAGCTGTCTCATTGGGAGTTAAAACAGCAACTTTCTTTCACAAGTGTATAAAGAAGTTGACATAACAAACATTTACTTAAGGACAGACAGTCAAATTTGTCTAACATGGGTGACCAACACAGAACAACTTCTTGCAAAAACATATTTGTGAAAAACAGACTAACAGAAATCAAAACTGCAAACACAAACCTTGGTATCAAATTTAGGTACATAAAAACAAAAGAGAATCCTGCAGACTTTTTGACAAGAGGGCTCTCTTACAAGCTGTTGAAAACAAATAAAATCTGGTATGAAGGGCCCGAATGGCTAACATGTGAGGATCTTTGGCCAGCCAAAGTAGTTAACCTCACACTCAACTCTACAACAACTGAAAAGATCACTGAGGACAAACCTATATTTGACTACACCTTTATTCAGACCTCAACAAACTCTTGAGAATTACAGTCTATTGCTGCAAGTTTGTCAATAGCTACCTTCTCAAACACTGTCCTCAGAAAGCCTTTTCTAACTTAACAGAAACTGCAACAAAATACTGGCTCAAACAGATACAAGCTTCAGAATTTGACAAGGAGTTGAAGTATCTTAGGTCCAGTAGCACATTAAACAAAGGTATTCCTTCACTTGTCATGGATCTAAATCTGTACCTGGATACAGAGGGTCTGATAAGGTGTAAAGGAAGGCTTAACAAGTCAACTTTGACTTACAACTCTAAGCACCCAATTCTTCTTCCAAGGAGAAATCACTTCACAACAAAATCATCACATGGGAGTCCCACAAACCCTGACAGAGCTGAGAAAAACTTACTGGCTACCAAAGGGTAGAACTGAAACAAAGAAAATTTTAAACACATGCATTCCTTGTAAACGTATCCATTCACGACCCTTTAAGACCCCAAGCCCTCCAGACCTACCTGTGGAACGAGTAACATTTACTCGGCCATTTGAAACCACGGGTATTGACTACACTGGAGCGGTAAATGTGAGTTTTGGAGACAAAATGGATTCAAAGGAATACAAAGTGTACATTGTACTCTTCACCTGTGCTGCCACACGTGCCATATGTCTAGACATAGTAGAAGATCTGACAGCAGAAGCTTTTATTGCTGCTTTCAGACGATTTTGTGCACACAATTCTGTACCCAAAACTATATGGTCAGACAATGCCACATACTTCAAATCTGGTGAAAGAATTATTCATCAGATTTGTGACAGTGAAACAGTACAAACTCATTTAACCAAACACAACATAACCTGGAAGTACATTCCTGTTAATACACCATGGTATGGTTCAATTTGGGAAAGAAACATACAAACTGTAAAGAACTGCCTTAAAAAGACTATTGGGACAAAACATCTACAACTTTTTGAACTCATGACTATTCTGTCAGAAATTGAAAATGTTGTCAACAACAGACCATTAACTTATGTGGGAGATGGTATTAATGAGCCAGAACCTCTCACACCAAACCACCTAATTAAGGGAGAAACAGTAAACATGTTACCAGAATCTGAACATAACAGTACAGAGGATCCAGATTGGGAAATAGGACACAAAGAACTCAACACAAAATACCAACATTTGACACAAATCAAGACTCAATTTATAACAAAATGGAGAGAAGAATACTTAACAAGTCTTAGAGAAAGACATAAACAATTAACAAAACAAAGTTGGAATGATTCAGTCAAAATTGGGGACATTGTGTTGATACATGACAAGACACCAAGACAACATTGGTCAATGGGAAAAGTCTTGGAACTCAAAACTGGTGAAGACGAAGTTACCAGGGTTGTAAAACTGAAAACAGCAACTGGTGAAACCACCAGAGATATCACATTACTATATCCTTTGGAGTGTGGGGCTAAATTAGAACCATTACCCCAAAGGATGGATCAGGATACTATTGGGGAGGAATCTCTCAATGTGCCTGATGTAACTCAGACTAAACCAGACAGGCCTCAAAGAAAGACTGCTTTGAAAGCCAGAAAACTTTTACAAGAAAAAATTAAGACTGGTGACTTATAAAACTTACACAAACTGAGCAAAGTTAAAATGCTTAATAACTTTACTTTAATCCCATAAATTTCCTATACCTAAAGGGAGTCAAACTGATTGACATAACTTTAACTAAACTTGAGAAGTTGGCCTCTTGAACTTTCATATTTGAATAGGTCTTGAGTAAACCTCTCTTCCTAAATTTCTACTTCATTCTTTTGATCCATTTTACATGTTTACACAGTTTGTCAAAAAATTTGATCTATAACATACAAATTTTTCTCCGGCCCCCCCCAGTATATGGAAAAACTATACGCGCTCACAACATGGTATCATATGTGGTACATTTATTTCATAATTAAATATAAATTATTAATTAATTGAATTAAATATCTATACAAAATTGCCTCGGGATTGGCGACATAGCCTATTGGGAATGAAATAATTGAATTGCCATACGTACAAAGAACCTGTATGTATGAATCAGCCCACATAGCAACAAGAAAACCCAATTTATTATTTAGTCTACCAAAAGGTAGTAGACACAACAAAATTGCTAGTTCGGCAAATAATACACCAGAACCAAGGAACGGCTCTCAGGGCTGTTTATGTTACAGCGAAGCTTTAAACTGGGAGGATGTCTTTGTCCCCCTCTAGTTCTGAGTGAATTCCTTATAATAAAACCTAATGACTAAAAAGGATAGGCCTATTCCTTCAGGAGTTTATATAGTGACTGCCTATATTAATTACCTTAAGTAAATTCGCCGCGTAACTCCATCGTGGCGGCCCTACACCGAAAATGATCGTAACGCCCTACATCGAAGCAAACAAAGACCCAACAAAAATAAGGTGAGGCAAATTATTTTCATTCTAGTATACTGTACGTCGCGCAAATCCCGACGCTAGAATTACCGTAATCACTTAAATATAAAAAGGTCCTTTAAACACCTACATATTCATAACTCTCTAACGAAAAAGCATAGGGCTTTTGTCGGTAACCCTCCACTGAAATCTGCTGGAAATTTTCAGCGGATGAGGGCACAGGCAATCAACCCATAGCCCTATATAGTTTTTTCATATCATGTTTAATATGTGTTAAAAATGTATAAATTTCTAAATTTTTTTCATAATTTTATTTTCATAATTTTTTCATTATCTGGTCCAATGAAAGACCGTCTGAAGTCATAGAATGGCAAAGAGAGACTCCAAAAGTTAACGTATGGCTTGGAATGACCAAATCCAAAATTTATGGCCCATTCTTCTTTGCGGCAGCAACTGTAACAGGTACCGTCTACCTTGATATGCTTCAGCAGTTTCTCGAACCACAGCTTCTTGATGATGGCATTCTTGATAATGTGTTTCAACAAGATGGAGCACCATGTCATTATGCTCTAATTGTTCGAGAATACCTCAACAGACGCCTTCCGAATCGGTGGATTGGACGTGGAGGACCTCGACCTTGGCCTCCGCGTTCTCCGGATTTGACACCCCTGGATTTCTTTGCATGGGGTTTCATAACAACAAAGGTTTATCGCCAAAAGATCAATAGTTTAGCTGAACTTAAAGAACGCATCCAGTTGGCAGTGCGGGAGATAACACCTGAAATGCTTCAAAATGTGTTTCGCAGCGCTGAGGATAGATTTGAAATTTGCAGAGATACAGACGGTGCACATGTTGAAACTTCTCAATAAAGTTTTGACCTATGATTTATAAATCTATTTGTTTTTGTATCATAATTTAGTAATGAACACAAAATTATGTCAGTTTTTATTAAATTTGTCCGATTTCATTGAAATAGATAGTTAATTCTGGGACACCCTGTATAAACGATGCACGTGTGCTTCTATAAATATATATATGTATGTATACTCTACGCCAAATGGCTGGTTACTCCTTCTAAGCCAGATTAAGTCAACTGGCTGATTAAGACTTCTAAGCTAACTGAGGCTGCCGAGAACTTTAGTATCCGATGAGAAATGCCAGCGAAATCACCATCATCATCTCTCCTCTATCTTAGGCTACCTTCCTAGGTCAGGGAGCTCCTTTTGGGGGGGGGAGTCATTCTCCAGGACCAACCCCCTCCCCCTTTCATGCGGCTTGGGGGCTAAACACCCTCTCCCTTTCTCGCATAACCCCTGAACCCATGGGTGCCAACCCCACTCCCCCTTTGTAACATTGATCAACATTGCATTGCACACTCCCATTTTGCGGGCATGCTACTCATGAACACTAAAATAAAAAGTTCTATGATGTCAGTGACGTTTTGGATGAACTCAAAAACCGCGAAGATTGAATAATGCCATTTAAAGTATGTAAATTCGCAAAAATTAATTGTTTCACAAATACTTTAAATTTACTGCAAAAAAACAAAAACAAATTTAGTACTTTTTTTAAGTCTTGAAAACTGCAGTCTACCTCCTGCCCAGTAAGTCCTGATCTAAAAATCTTTTTAAAACCTCTGAGAGGAGGGTGTGTTGGCAGACCTTGCAATCTTTCTTATTT
This sequence comes from Bathynomus jamesi, assembly GCA_023014485.1. Lineage (NCBI taxonomy): Eukaryota > Metazoa > Arthropoda > Malacostraca > Isopoda > Cirolanidae > Bathynomus > Bathynomus jamesi. Next base: position 34,632 of record JAJOZX010014524.1, on the reverse strand, counting down.
CACATTCAACATTGTCCTCAAATCTATATACCCATGTCGTCACTATTAACAACAGTTTCAGATTGCTAATATCGTCAAACCTTAATACAGGGTACTGCTGCACAACCTGTCAACTAGTCACATTACATTTTCTTATCTCCTTTACCTTTTTCTTTTTCAGCCGGGTTTCAATGCTTTTATTGCTTCGGATTTGTGCGTTTGAATTTCCTCCGTTCTATTGGCTACAAATGGTTTCCACTTCCTCGCCTGACTTCTTAACCAGTGCTAAACTACATTGCAATCAGTGCAATAACAGGATGGAATTTCACAAACTTAGTGTGTCTTTCACAGTAAGTGCAAGCTGACGGGCAATAACTGCACCCATTAGTTCCAACCTCGGAATAGAAGTTCTTTACAGAGATGCTAATCTGGCCTTTGCAGCAACTAACCTGCAACTCAATTTCTGTTCAAATATACGTTTCAGATATACAGTATATACAAATTAAAGATGCTTCCTCACTTGCATCACAAAATCCAGTACATGTAGCTTTAAACTATTTGGACTACTATTCAACTCCCCAAAGTACCATCTTAGGATTTTAATGTTTCCAAGATGTATAATCTCTCTGAACAAATTCTTCCACACTTGGCTATCACATGATCAGGTAACTCTTGATTCCAACCAAATCCAGTTTCCCACAAACTCCAAAATCAAATTTTAAACCTTATCACAAATGGTGTCGGGAATTCAAGAGTATCAAACACCTCTGAAGCCAATCTAACAGCTGAATGTTTGGTCCACCTTGTCTCATTCTTAGCCTGATCTAAAATCTCCCTATTTACTATGCAGGGTGTCCCAGAAGTCTGGACTCGGGGAAAATAGAAATTTTTAAGTGAAAGACATTTCTAATGTCAGTTTTGCATATTTCAGGAAAGAAAATACCCTGATGGCTCAGTAATACCAATCAAGAGAAGGTGGAACTGGTATTGCTACATGTTTCCGGAAAAAGCCAGAAGGAGGGATGTTCGTGAAATAACCGACATGCCACCCTCTGGCTTTTTCCGAAAAAATTTAGCAATACCAGTTCCATCTTCTCTCGATTGGTATACTGAGCCATCAGGGTATTTTCTTTCCCGAAGTATGTAAAACTGACATCAGAAACGAGTGTTTCACTTCAAAAATATAATGTCTGTTTTCCCTATGAGTTCAGACTCCTGGGACACCCTGTACTTTACTACTTATCCTGTTTGTTTCGTATTTCCACGGATTCAAGTTCCCCAAGGCCTTTCAGTGGCCTTTCTAAACCACTGCTACTTTCCTCAGTCTTAACAAATGGGACCTTAAGTTCCATTTCATTGCATGAAGCCTAATTTACTTTTAATACATACAAGACCTTGTGTTGTGCGACATTACCACCATTCATGAATTTTCAATAGCAGTTTGCACCTATCAAAAGGCTAATTTCTTCTGCCCCTTCAAACTGTCCTAAGTCAGTCTTTAATCTATTTTAACGCACTTAAACATAGTAATGTGAGCACAAAGTTTATCAGTCTCTACAGCTTGGCCCTTGTTAGCGAAACTCTCTTGTAACAACCCTTTCACCATAACCTCAACCTAGTATTGTCAACTCAAGTTATTTTTCGACTTATAGTCATAACTTAAGATGGGATTTTCTTCTATATCATGCAAATAACGTTGTTTGCAGAGACAGTGATTTTATTCACAATCTCTATATAACAAGCCTTGTTCATACGGAATGTAATTCAGCAAGAGCAACGTCACTTTGTCCTTCTTGTGGGTAGTTTCTTTTATCTCCACCAAAATTTGCCATGATTTTACTAACTGTCCCATTTGTAAGACCAAGTACTTTGAGCTGTCAGAACACAGTCTGATTGTTCAATCACACAACCACTGGAAAATGATACATCATGAGCAACAACCGTACGAGATCTTTAACTCTCAATGTATGCACTGCGCAGGATGTCTTGCAAGTTAACATTATGTATGCATGTATAACATTAGAAAATATGGATTATTATAATAATCCAAACGATTGATATAAAGCCTTTCAATTTTTTTCACACTTGTAAAAACTTCGTACATCCGGAAATCAATCAGATCTCGGCTGATATCAAAGCAGAAATTATCCATCCACATATGGTTTTTCCTTCTTCCGGTGGCGTCACCGCTAAGTTGTTTTGTGGTTATACACACTTCTTGTAGCCTAACAATTTTTACGATGCCTCGAGCGTAGCGAAGCCTTAAAAGCAGTTACACTCGTGAAGAGATTTTGTTATATTTTATAATATATACAGTATATATATATATATATATATATATATATATATATATATTTCAACTGCAAAGAACACGCAGTATAATTAACGTAAAGAACGACGCTTGTATAGGAGAACATTCCGCGCAAAGGCTCCGCGCGATGATTCCTCATTTCACGAAGGTCAAGCTTGTCGCACCTCTTCTCGAGTTCGCCTGGTGAAGTAGTGAGTTGGTTTCTTGTGCTCTCCACCTCACATAGCCAGGTACGCCCGGTTCATCGGGGATTGTTCTGAGCCAGGCGTCCAATCTTCTTTTGAAGATTCCCACTGCAACTCCCTTCGTGTTTCTTAGGACTTTGGGCAGCTGATTAAACAGTTTTGGTCCTCTCACAACAAAACTATTTTCTTTCAGGGTTAAGGATGTTCCCTGTCTCGCCTTTAATTTGGGAATACGAGACAGTCTACCGTTCCTACTTTCACCGTTGTTTGGGGAGTTATAGGGTTCAGAGTAAGATTAGGGACTAGTTTCTCCATTATTTTCCAAGTGTAAATAATGGTCTCTCTCTCTTCTCCTTTCCAGTGAATATGGGTCTAGTTCGCGTAACCTTTCCCAGTAATTTAGTTCTTTGCACCCCTTGATCTTGGCTGTGAAGCTTCTCTGAATCCCTTCCAGCTGTCTAATGTCTTCTTTTTTATATGGGGATGTTATGACTGAGCAGTATTCCAATTTCGGTATGATCAGGGTTTTCAGTAGAGGAATCATTACATTCCTATCCCTTTGTTTAAAGGTTCTCAATATCTGCCCCGTTATTCTCTTTGCTCTGTTTACTGCCATCTTATTTTGTGTTTCAAATTTCGCATCATCAGTCATTACAACCCCTAAATCTTTGGCTCTAGAATTTCTCTGAATTTCCTGTCCATTTGGGGTATAATATTCCATGGATTTTAGGTCTTCTCTTTTTCCGTACCTTAACAGCTGAAATTTCTCAGTGTTAAACTTCATATTGTTGTCTTCCGTCCACTTGTAGATTCTGTTCACGTCTGTTTGTAGAGATCCTATATCTTCTGGGTTTCTTATTTTTCTACTGATCTTTGTTATCCGCAAAGGATGTTACTGTGCTGTCTCTGGTAACGTCCTCATCTATGTCAGTTAGCATGATTATGAAGAATAGTGGAGCTAATACTGATCCTTGTGGTACTGAGCTGAGGACCTCTGATTCTGATGAAGATACTCCTTGTACTGTAACGACTTGCCGCCGCTCACTAATGAAATTATATATCCATTTCCCTAACTCTCCTGTTATTCCCATATATTTCAGTTTATGTATTATGATTCCATGGTCACATTTGTCGAATGCTTCAGCAAAGTCTGTTTTCATTACTTTCAAGTGCGTCAATAATGTTGTTGTAGTGTTCCATTACTTGTGATAGGCCTGATCTGCCTAACCGAAACCCATGTTGGTTATCATTAAATTTTTTCCGAGTTTCCAAAAAGTCATAGATTTTCTGTCTAACTATTCCTTCAAATATTTTAGAGACGAGATGGAAACGACACTGGCCTATAGTTTTTGGCCTCGGATCGATCTCCTCCTTTATATATTGGGACTATGTTCGCGCTCTTCAGGATGCCCGGTATTTCTCCCGTGTCTAGTGATCGTCTTCATATCGAGTATAGGGCCTCAGCGATTGCATTCTTGCAGTTTTTCATCAGTGTGGCATTCCATTTATCCGGTCTTGCCGCCGTGTGTGTTTTTAGTTTCCCTATGACTTGTGTAATATCATCCGTCGTAAAGTCGAAATCCGTTATACTTTTCCCTTGTAGTTCTTCTTCAAAGAACGCGTTTCTATCGCATATCAATTTGTCAGTTTTTGGGATACTGAAAGATGATTCGTACTGAGCTCTTAATCAGGGCCGTTTCTAGCCATTAGGGGGCCCTAAGCAGTATACCCATTTGAGGCCCCACCCCTCCATCCACCAACTTACGCCTTACTACATCACCTCAGCACACACATACAAAAAATGGCTGTGCTAATAAAAAACAATTATGAAACAATTTTAATGAAACATTTATGTCCAAAACAACAAATATGTACTTTCAGAAGACAAACAGAAAAAAATACTCTTCATGAAATTCCTAAAAATTAGCTCATGCATTATTTAGAATAAATGAGACAGAACTATGTATGAAAAAAATAATGCAATTATCAACTACCAAACAATTACTAACTCTACGATACAATCGTGTAATAGCTAACAGTTATACAGAACAGTTTGTATCTTCAAAATGTTTGCCTCCTAGATTTTTTCTGGGCGAAATCATCAACATCATCATCATATGAAATGTCGTTTCATTTTCCAAGATGCACGAAGTCACATCTAGTTAACCACAACTAATCTGCTAAATAATAATAATCATGATGATAATAATAATAATAATAATAATAATAATTGTAACGTTAATCAAATACATTCAAATAATCAGACCATTTAGGTTTTAACCAACAAAATTCACATTTGAAAAAGATGAGAAAAGAATTAATAAACTTGAAAACATAACGAAAATAATCCTAGGTTTTAAAGTGTTACAAAATCTCTTAATAATTAGTAAATTAGTGAAATAATGTTTTACAATACTAGAAAAATTAAGCATTTAGGAAAGTATAAGCATATAGTAAGAATAAAGTTAAATAATATAGAAATAAGATCTCACAATAGTTATTTACACATAACGACCAAAACGTTTCGTTTGTCTCCGTTTTATCACATTTGTCTCATACAAAAACTTTAATTAATACGACAATAATAATAATAATAATATTAATAATAACTTCAGCTATATTCCTATTCTTGCCAACTGAGCTATGACCTGGGAGCCTGTCTAGGGGCCCCCTAGTAGCAGCGGGGCCCTAAGCGGCCGCTTAGTCTGCTCATGCCAGGAAACGGCCCTGCTCTTAATATTTCAGATACTTCTGTTAGATCATCAGATAAAGCACTGTTCTCGTTTTTCAAAGGTCCGATAGTCGCATGGTTTTTCGACTTTCTTTTTGCGAAATTATAGAAGTACTTTGAGTTAGCCTTTATCGCTTCTATAGCGTCGTCGTCGTCTTTTTCTGTATGCTTCTCAATTAGTTCCTGTATGACGTCATCGACACTTTGCAGTTTATCATTTAATATTTTTTTGATGTTATCTTTACAGTTACTTAATTTTGCAGTCACTCTTTTTCTCTTTCGAAACAATGCCCTCTTTTGTCTCTCGAACCCGCTTTTCTTTCCTCTTTGTTGTATTTTTGGGACATGTTTTTCCACATTTTCTAACGTCTTCTCCTCTAAAGTCATTAGCATCTCCTCCGTTGTCGTGGCCTCGAAAATGGTTTTCCAATCTATTACTTCCATGCTGGATGTAATATCTTCTCAGTTTATAGCTTTAGAGTGAAAATTAAAAATTTCAAATTTGCTTCTTTCTGTTGTGCGTGTTCTTTCCTTTCCTGTATATATATATATATATATATATATAGACCTAAGAAACACGAAGGGAGTTGCAGTGGAAATCTTTAAAAGAAGACTTGACGCCTGGCTCAGAACAATCCCCGATGAGCCGGGCGTACCTGGCTATGTGATGTGGAGAGCGCAAGAATCCAACTCACTACTTCACCAGGCCAACTCGAGAGGAGGGGCGACACGCTTGACCTTCGCGAAATGAGAAATCATCACGTGGAACCTTTGTAAGGTAAGGTAAGGTATATATATATATATATTTTTTTTAATTGGGGTTGTTTAACCTCCTTCGCAACATCTAAGGTCATATGACGGAGGGGACCTACAGCTTTACGTGGGATCCGAACCACGGGTCGCTACATAATCTGGGCGCGGAGGACTGTCTCCCATCCAACTACTACCCAGACTCAATGTCGCTTAGCCCAAAATGGGAAGCTGCGCACCAAGTGGGGGAAAGCGAATCATTTGGGGAAGAGCAAAAAGATTTATAACCAATTCCAAAATAAAAACATTTTATTAAAGCTATTAAGTTTTGGGACTATTACAGTCTTCATTTAAAATGAAGAATTGATCTTTCCCTATTGCTAGTTTTGTTCTTCATCCGCCGAGGCATGACATCATACCAGACCTTCATATTTCGTACCAAACCTTGAAAGAATTTAAAAAATGCTAAGGCTAGTGGCACTTGCCAGATGTACGATGTGCGTGGCTCTGCATTCACTTTTGTTCTTATGTTTTAGTTGAGAGTTTCGCGCGATTGTTTGCCATTTCCCATTGCTGGCTTGTGTATTGACGTTTTTTAACCTTTATGACTTACATTTTTAAGATTCATTTTGTTTTTTTAAATGACGTTGGCAAGTGAGAGAGACCTATCGAATTGGCCCAAAGATTCCCACATTTTTATTGTTGGGTTTTTATTTTTACTTTTCAACGTGGTATATATACATACATAAGGCGCACTAAATTACTTGCTAGTTCAAGGGAGCGCAGATAAAGTTTCATCAACTTGGTGATGGGACCCTAAAGTAAATAACTTTTAGGCTTCTGAACACACGAATTCCACCTTTCATTTACAGTTTCTGCTACAATGAGAGAAGTAAAACAGTGATGTTGATGGAAAACCCTTTCAAGAAAGTAGTGCCTGGACACTGATTTAAAAAAAATAAACTAACATCTTTTGAGTTTCATAAGCAACTAATTGGGAGCTGCCCTTCGATTTTTTTTAAATTCTGAATCTTTAACTTCTTACATCGAATAAAAAATGACGAAGCAAGTTGAAAAACTTGTTTTTAATGGTTCTCACTGTATTTAATATTCGCCATATGTCGGTGGTCTAGGTATAACAGATGTTTTAGTGCCAATGATAAATAATGTTGATTTTTAATATATATATAAATAATATATATATATATATACATTTCAACTGCAAAGAACACGCAGTATAAATAACGTAAAGAACGACGCTTGTATAGGAGAACATCCCGTTCTGCGCGTATGTAGAGGAATTACGACTTCTGATCGATTGAGGACCATGGTGTAGTGGTTATCATATCTGACCGGCAATCGGAAGATCCCGGGTTCGATTCCCGGGTGGTTACCTCATTTTTTCATTTGTTCGTTCTCTCTTCTCATCTTGCGCGGGATGTTCTCCTATACAAGCGTCGTTCTTTACGTATATATATATATATATATATATATATATATATATATATATATATATACACTGGTGGGCACCGTTAACCAAAAAGTTAACTTCGATAACGATAATCCGTTAACCCCAATTTTTAACTCCGATAAAGATAATCCGATAATTTTACTACAAAGTTAACGGAAGTTAACGATAATCCGTTAACGATAACTATTTCTTTACTAACATTTAAAAAAATCAAGGAAAAAAGCTTTAAAACCCATAGAAAATGTTTATTTATGCAAAATCCAACAATAAATAGGTATTTAACTGTATTTTTATCAAGTTTTGCAACTTTTTTGCTTAATAACTTTTTTTTTATTTTTAATAAAAAATGTACTGATTACATGTTTTGAAACCCTTGTAACCACTAACCATTAACTAAATTTTAATTTACCAGAGAATTATTATGGCGGGAACTGAAAGGTAAAATTAAATTTTAGGCACATTTATTAAAGACTGACACAATGTGCTGGTTACCCTTCAGAAAGACCAACTTCTCAAAGTTAGGCCCAACTGCCAGTCTTGACCTCTTGGGCCTCAGGATGTCCTTGCCGAGAGAGAAGAGCCGTTCCACTGCGGCAGAGGACGGAATTGGCAGACTGAAGTTATGGCGGTTTGAATTCATTCGCGGAGCGGTGATCTTCCGTGAATGACTCCTCGCAGTTAACGTGTTAACGGACTTTAACAGACTAAATATCGAGTTATCGGAAGTTAACTGGTCCGATAACGATAAATGGAAATTAACTTCCGTTAATAGTCCGTTAAAAAAGTTAACTTCGTTAATTAACTGTTATCGGATTAACGCTTTAGTGCCCAACACTGCATATATATAATAATACACCTTACCTTATACCTTATGAACCTTATGTTGTTTCGTGTGTTGGTCTCTCTTCACACGGAGGTCAAGCTGGTGGCCCCGCCTCTAGGTCTGGCCTGGTGGAGGAGCGAGTTACTTTCTTGCGCTCTCCACCGTACATAGCCAGGCACGCCCGGCTCATCTGGTACTGTCCTGAGCCAGGCATCCAGTCTTTTCTTGAAGACTTCAACTTTGACCCCCGTTACGTTTGAGGTCCTTAAGAAGCTGGTTGAAAAGTCTTGGCCCCCTGACAACCAAGCTATTTTCCTTCAGGGTTGAGGAGGTCCCTTGTCGTGCTTTTAATTTGGGAACACTACACATTCTGCCTTTCCTATTTTCCAGTGTTGTTTGAATGGTAATTGGGTTTAGTTTTAGGTTTGGTACCAGTTTTTCGATCATTTTCCATATGTAGATTATGATGTACCTCTCTCTTCTTCTTTCCAGTGAGTACAGATTTAGTTTACGTAGTCTTTCCCAGTAGTTGAGTTCTTTGCAGCCATCAATCTTGGCTGTGAAATGCCTTTGCGTTTCTTCTAGTTTATTAGTTTCTTCCTTTTTATATGGGGACGTCAAAACTGAGCAGTATTCAAGTTTTGGTATAATCAGTGTTTTTAGCAGGGGAATCATTACTGTCCTGTCCCTTCTCTTGAACGTTCTTAGAACCTGTCCGGCGACTCTTTTTGCTTTATTTATCGCTATCTGATTTTGTGTTTCGAATTTCGCATCATCTGTCATTATTATCCCGAGATCAATCGCTTTCATGCTTCTCTGAATTTCCTGTCTATCTGGAGCATAATATGCAGTCTGTTTAAGTTCTTCTTTTCTACCATATCTCAAGAGCTGAAATTTCTCGGCGTTGAATGACATGTTGTTGTCTTCTGACCATTTGTATATTTTGTTCGTGTCCCTCTGCAAGGCCTCCACGTCATGTACATCGCTGATTTTTCTGCTGATCTTTGTATCGTCTGCAAAGGATGTTACTATACTATTGCTGTTTACTCCGCTGTCTATGTCTGTTAGCATGATAATGTTATATATATATATATATATATATATATATATATATATATATGTGTGTGTGACGCGAGAGTTATATGACAGACGATAGTAAGTAAATCAAACAGCTTAGTGGAACTCCAAGCAGTAAAAATAAAAAATAAACGTGATACTGATAGTTATCTATAGACCTCCAAACATTTCAACTGAAAATTCTTGAATGCCATTGATGATATCAGAAACCTAATAAAGTCCGGAACATCTCCATCCCCCAATTTATAAAATACAAAAAGGTGGGTAGAAATATTATATATACAGGGTGTCCCACAAGTCTGGAACCATAGGGAAAACAGACATTATATTTTTAAAGTGAAAGAAACACATTTCTAATGTCAGTTTTACATATTTCAGGAAAGAAAATACCCTAATGGCTCAGTATACCAATCAAGAGAAGGTGGAAGTGGTATTGCTACATGTTTCCGGAAAACGCCAGAAGGAGGCATGTTCGTGAAATAATTGACATGGCCTCCCTCTGGCTTTTTCCGGAAACATGTAGCAATGCCACTTCCACCTTCTCTTGATTGGTATACTGAGCCATTAGGGTATTTTCTTTCCTAAAATATGTAAAACTGACATTAGAAATACGTTTGTTTCACTTTAAAAATATAATGTCTATTTTCCCTATGGTTCCAGACTTGTGGGACACCCTGTACTATACGCCAAAGGGGGCACAAGAGAAAACCAGGAGCAAGCAAAAATGTTGATGGCCCTCAAAAAAGAGTATTTTGACAGGTGATAACGGAAAACACCAGAAAAAATAACTGCCTAGATCTGGTATTCACGAACAACACGAACTTGATTGCCGATATAAAAATAACCCCAACTATTATCTCAGACTACAACATAATCGAGATAAACAAAATGGCTTCGTGCTAAGAGACAGGGGGTCGTTGTTAATGGTAGTGAATCAGGGTGGTTGGACGTAAGTAGCGGTGTCCCACAGGGTTCAGTGTCAGGCCCATTGCTATTCGTAATTTACATTAACGACATAGATGTAGGATTGACTAGTAACGTGTCAAAATTCGCGGACGATACTAAAATAGGCGGTAAGGTTGTTAACGAAGACGATAGAAATAGGCTCCAAGACGATGTAAATAGGATTATGGAGTGGACGGATAAGTGACAGATACAATTTAATGTAGACAAATGTAAAGTTTTGCATATAGGTTCTCGTAACAATAATTACACGTACACGATGGATGAGAGAGAGTTAGCGAGCGTTGACGAGGAAGTAGATTTAGGCGTACGCGTATCTAAGGATTTAAAAGTTAGGAACCAGTGCCTGGAGTCTTGCGCAAAAGCTAATAGGATGTTAGGCTTCATAGCGCGTAATTTCGAATTTAAATCGAAGGATATTGTATTGCCCCTTTACAAGTCCCTAGTCAGGCCTCATTTAGAATATGCCGTTCAGTTTTGGTGCCCGTATTTGCGTGAGGATATTGATAGGTTAGAAAGGGTTCAGCGTCGTGCCACGAAACTAATTCCGTCATTGCTCAACAAGCCTTATGAAGATAGGATTAAAGAGTTAGACTTGCATTCGCTCGAAACTAGGAGATTAAGAAGCGAGCTTATTGAGGTTTTCAAAATCGTTAAAAACATCGATAAGGTAAATTTTGACAAACTGTTCACTTTCGATAATAGCAATACTCGTAAAACGGATTTAAGTTGCGTGGCAAACGTTTCATTACTAATATCGCTAAAAACTTCTTTACGTTTAAAGTAATTGATAAATGGAATAATCTCTCCGCGCCCGTCGTGAACTCTACCAGCGTCAATGTGTTTAAGAACCGTCTAGATAGGCATTTTAAAAATATATAAAAAAAAAAAGACTAACACAAACTTAGTTGTAGCTTGTTAAGTAAATTAACCCACTTTTTGTTATTCTTTATGCTTTCTTTTTCTTCTCTCCTCTATTGCGTGTCTGTAACTCCCTCTATTGCATGTCTGTAACTCCCTCTATTGCATGTCTGTAACTCCCTCTATTGCATGTCTGTAACTCCCTCTATTGCATGTCTGTAACTCCCTCTATTGCATGTCTGTAACTCCCTCTATTGCATGTCTGTAACTCCCTCTATTGCATGTCTGTAACTCCCTCTATTGCATGTCTGTAGTTTGCATGGTATGATAGTGTTTGAGTTAAGAATGTGTTGTAATGCGTTCTTATTTTACTTCTTTTCATCTTTCACGCCTTTCCAGCCTAGTGGGCTGCATCCTCTACCTCCCTATGGAGTAGAGGACCGTTCTGCAATCTTTCCTATTCTCTCCGACTATTTTTCTGACTTGTCGGCAGTGGCCGGCGGATGATGATGGCGAGTCTTTTTCCTCTTTTTCTGAATGAATGTTAACCCACGAGTGATAGGTGTTGCTACTTACTTAACCCCTTATTCTCTTCTCTTAACCCTCTACTCTTTCCTTTCTCTCGGGCTAACCTTAGAGTACACAGTACACATATTGAAGACAGAAGCAAATTTGGGGCTTTTAACTTAAACTCTAAGACTATAAATTGGGAAGCAATCAGATCAAAAGTGTCCCAAATAGAGTGGAGAACAGTTTTAGAGAATAAAACAACCGAAGAAATGCCAACAACCTTGAAAGAAAAAAGACTGGGAATTTTAGAAAAATATGCTTCGAAAGTACAGCGAAAAGGAAAGAGGAACTGGTTCGAGAGGCAAAAGCGAACAATTTTCCGCAAAAGAAAGAAAAGCGAAGTTAGTTAATTAGAGGTAACACTACCAGGAAAGTAATACAAAACTGGAGAGTATCGATAAAAAATACAAACCCTGATTAAGAGCCATACAGAGGGAAGAGGAAAAGGCGGTAGAAGTAATAAAGGAAAACCTAAAATACTTCTATAGCTATGCGAAAAGGAAAAAAAAACGCGCACCACTATCGAGCCCTTAAGGAAAGGAAATAATGAACTAACCGACGATTTGAAAGAAATATCCGAAACATTGAGAGTACAGTATGAATCAGTCTTCAGTATCCCAAAAATTGACAAAGCGATACCCGACATAGATGCATCCTTTGATGAGAAATTGCAAGAAGATTGTATAACAGATTTGATTTTACCCCAGAAGATGCAGCGCAAACTATAGGACGAATGAAATCGCATTCAAGCTGCAAGTCCGGACAGATGGAACGCATTATTGATTAAAAGCTGTAAAACTGAAATAGCTACACCCTTATACTAATATTAGGATCTAGCCCCTAATTTTACTCTGAACCCTATAACCCCCAAACAACAGTGGAAAGAAAAGGAAGAATGTGTCGTGTTCCAAAATTAAAGGCTAGACAGGGAAAATCCTCAACTCTGAAGTAAAATAGTTTTGTTGCGAGACGACCAAGACTGTTTAACCAGCTGTCCAAGGAAGTAAGGAACAAGAGGGGTGGTTAAGATGGATATCTTCAAAAGATTAAACGCCTGATTCAGAACAACCCCAGATGAGTCGGGTGTACCTGGAAAGGAAATAATGAACTAACCGACGATTTGAAAGAAATATCCGAAACATTGAGAGTACAGTATGAATCAGTCTTCAGTACAACAAAAATTGACAAAGCGATGCCCGACAAAGATGCCTGGAGGTGGAGAGTACAAGAAACCAACTCTCTACTTCACCAGACTAACTCGAGAGGAGGGGCAACAAGCTTGATCTTCGTGAACTGAGAAATCATCGCATGGAACATTTGAAATGATATGGAGAAGATCCCTTGACACTAGGGAAATACCGATCATCTTGAAAGAGCAAACATTGTCCCCATATATAAAGGAAGGGCTAGATCTGAAGCAAAGAACTATAGACCAGTGTCATTGACGTCCCACCTCAAAGTATTTGGGAAAAATAGAGAAAATCTATGACTTCTTGGAGACAATGGAAAGATTCAACGACAATCAACACGGATTCCGATCAGGAAGATCATGCTTATCACAATTTATAGAGCACTATAACAATATTCTGGATGCACTGGAAGGCAAAGAAAACTACGATGTCGTATACACGGATTTTGCTAAAGCCTTCGACAAATATGATATGGTATAATAGCACATCAAATGAAACATATGGGAAAAACAGGCAAAGTGGTAAAATGGATCTATAAGTTCCTCAGAGAACGTCTACTACAGGTCGTTAAAATTCAAGGTATATAATCAGAATCAGAAATACGCAGCTCAGTACCACAAGGTACAGTACTGGCCGCACTCCTGTTCATTATCATGCTAACAGACATAGACACTGGAATAAACAGCAACAGTGTAGTAAGTTAGTAACATCCTTTGCAGCCGATATAAAGATCAGCAGAAAAATCAGCGATCCAAAAGAGGTGGAGGCCTTGCAGAGGGACACAAACAAAATATACAAATGGTCAGAAGAGAACACCATGACATTTAACACAGAAATTCCAGGTCTTGAGATATAGTAGAAATGAGGAACTTAGACAGCATATTATACCCAAGATAGACAGTAAATTCAGAGAAGCACGATAGCGATAGGTCTGGGGGTTATACTGACTGATGTGAAATTCAGGACAAAATCAGATAGTCATAAACAAAGCAAAAAGAGTTGCAGGATAGGTACTAAGAACGTTCAAAAGAAGGGACAAGACGGTAAAGACTCCCCTGTTGAAAACATTGATCATACCAAAATTTGAATACTGCTCAGTTTTGACGTCCCCATACAAAAAGGAAAAAATTAATAAACTAGAAGATATTCAGAGACATTTCACAGCCAAGATTGATGGCTGCAAAGAACTCATCTACTGGGAAAGACTAAGTAAACAAAATCTGTACTCCCTGGAAAGAAGAGAGAGGTACACCATAATCTACATATGAAAAATGATCGAAAAACTGGTACTAAACCTACTGACCATCCAAACACCGTAAAATACGAAAGACAGAATGTGTAGTGTTCCCAAATTAAAGGCCCGACAAGGGATCTCCTCAACACCAAAGCAAAACAGCTTGGTTGTCAGGGTGCAAAGACACTTTAACCAGTTTCCAAAGAACCTCAGAAGCGTTACAGGGGTCAAAGTTGAACTCTTCAAGTGAACACTAGATGCCTGGATCAGGACGGTACCAGATGAGCCGGGTGTACCTCGCTATGTGGGGTGGAGAGCGGAAGAGAGCAACTGGCTTCTCCACAAAGCCAGGCCCAGAGTTGAAGCCACCAGTTTGACCTTCGCGTGAAGAGACCAATGCACGGAACTACAACGAGGTTTTATATACACACACACACACACACACACACATATATATGAGTTGACAAAAATATAGACACCACGATAATTATCCTCAAAAATGGTGAAGCTCGTCATTGGAATGCCAGAACGCGTGTCATCAACAATTCGAAGGGGAAAGCAACACGATTCAAGTATATAAATTCAATAAATTTATTATTTATTAACTTTTATCAAATAAAAAATTAGGGAAAAACCAAAAATGTGTCTATTTACTTTTGGCAACCCTCTGTACAATATAATATATACAATATTATGTATGCAGTAAAATACAACGTATAATTCAGTAAATAAAAACGTATACAGCAGAAAAATACCTCTGTAATTACGTAACAGCGGTGCACATAATTTGACAATAGAATTTTCCACGCTCGTGTTCCACTGGAGAGAGAAGGAATGCGATGCAGTTGAATATATTCCCCTTGGGGAATAATTTATTGTACCATATACGAAAGTAATATGAAGCAAAACACACACACACACACACACACACACACACACACACACGTTAGGCGTCTGTTAAGTATAATTGAAATACTAAAATATAGAACTCATTTATTAGTATATCTTTTTTAGAATTTTAAGTCCGTTGTCTTCGGGAGCCATATAAATTAACGTCTGTTTTATAATTATATACTCGTATATAACATCCATCCACGTTTAATTCTATAAGCGGAAAGTACACAGACCGTTTACCTTAACTCGTTTAGCTTGACCTTGAAATATGTTAATGTTGAAGTGGATTTAAAATTAAGTACTGTATCTATCATGAATTGTCTCCAAAGAGATACTTGGGTGCAGTCGAGGAAGAAAAACAAAAATTCCTGAAATTTAGTTTCAAACTTTCAATTTTCTCGAGTGGGAAACTATGAAAAGGGAACGCGTTCCATAAGTGTTACGCCGTTGACAATGTCGTAACGCCGCTTCCCGTCGATCAGCGAAGTTAAGCGACATTGAATCTGGGTAGTAGTTGGATAGGGGACCGTCCTCCGCGGCTAGATTATGTCAAAAACCGTAGGTCGGGTCAGTCATGTTACCTTCGATATTGCCAAGGAGGCTGAATAACCCCATCAAAACAAAAAGTAGTTCCATAAATTTGAGGGCATCTAGGAAATTTTAATGGGTGGCTCATTGGTCTACGGTACAGACTATAAAATTATTGGTCCAAAATTCCAAACACTTATTTTAAGTGTACCCTTGGAAAAAAGTTAGCTGTAATCTACAAACAGTGTAAATGTCGGATGACTGACATTAATATATTAATGGTATTATTCATTTCTACATTTATATCTAAGCTAAAATGAATCATCAACAAACTAAATTATGAAAAATCATGGTTTGTTCAGGATTCATTTTAGCTTAGATATAAATGTAGAAATAGGCTGACCATACGTACCGTTTTTTTTATATTTCCTGGCCGTCCCGTCGTTTTAATAAAAATGTCAATTTTGTCCCGGTTTATGTACTTACTTTTTCATGAATACAGAATATTACATAACCCCGTCCCTTTTTTGCCATCCCAATGCCCCGTTTTTGTCTCAAGGAAATATGGTCAGCCTATGTAGAAAGGAATAATACCATTAATATATTAATGTCAGTCATCCGACATTTAACACTGTAGATCACACCTAACTACTACTACGTTGTTTTTTTGTTGTGTGTGTGTGTGTGTGTGTGTGTGTGTGTGTGTGTGTGTGTTTTGTTATTTCTTTTTATAAAGTCGCGAGTAATCTTCGTAACAATATAAGAAATACTTTCAGTAAAGATATAAGAGTGGCATTAAATAACATTTAAAAACATGATGTGATAATCTTTTTAATTTCTGTGAATAAAAAGGTTTCAATTAAATGATTTCCCCTGAACCTTCAATGTTACCGAAACACCATATAAAAACGAAGCCAACTGCTTTATTCATTCGTTATTATTTCCTGTAAATAATAATAAGATTTTCATACGATAGATCGCTATATAACTACTTCCAAAGAGCGCAGAGCGAATGTTAATACGCTCGTAAGTAGAAAATTAAATAGAGGTAAAGCTTGTAAGATACGTTTACAGATTTCAAATTACCTTTATTCACGAGAAGACAATCTATTTTTAAGCTTTAACGATATCGTCGCGAATGGGAGTCCAGGATTTTTATTGAAGTTTATCATTATTGTATTTGAGGACTGTTTATATAATTAATTATTATAGTACTGAAAATTATTGCTTGTCTCATCTAGCGCGCGCGCTCATATATATATATATATATATTATATATATATATATATATATATAATATATATATATATATGTATAGAAACGACGTAAGTATAGAGGAGCGTTCTGCACACGATTTGCGAGGGTGCCCTCTCAGGGCATTGGTTTCTGCCCTATGTAGGAGAATTTCGACTTATGACTGATCGAGGTCCGTGGTGTAATGGTAGCGCATCCGACCGGTAATCGGAAGGCCCTGGGTTCGATTCCCGGGCGGTTCACCTCATTTTTCATTTGTTCGTTATTTCTCTTCCTCGTGTGCAGAACGCTCCTCTATACTTACGTCGTTTCTATACATTAATATACTGCGTGGTCATTGTAGTTAAGTTAAATGTATATATATATATATATATATATATATATATATATATACACACACACACACCTTTCCTTTTGATTGTTTTGAACGCCAGTGCAGGATCGACCTGCTGACGACCCATCTGCAACATTCAACCTCATTTGCAAGATTTGGCGAAAGAAAGAATTGGTTTCCACTTTCCTCCTGCCCTCATAGCCAGTCACGCATGGCACGTCTGGGACTTTGCGCAAGAACCTGTCCAGGTGGTCTTGAAATTATTCAAGGTTGGTGTGCTGGCGACTTCAGTTGTTTTGGCAGTACACTGAAAAATATACAGATCAAAGTAATTGGATCGAATCCTTTAAAAAGAAACTAGATGCTTATATTGCCTTAAACCCCCAGTTCAAAGCATATTTTAACGCAATGTAGAACCTTCACTCGGATTCCCTCCTCTGTACTTTAAAATTTTTTCCTACCTCTCAACCTCTTTTCTCCGCTTTGCTTTGAAACTTTCAGTTGTCTTTAAATTTTCTTCCTTCTTTCAACCCCCTCCTTAAACACCCTCCTTAAACAGACAGCCTTGTAGGGACCAGCCGGTGGTGTCCTTTGTATTCCTTTGTAAAAGTTTCAGATCTCGTATTCTGAGGGTATTTTCCATCCTTGTTTTCATGGCTCCTGTCCCACAGTAGTTAGGACAGTAAAGAATCTGCCTCTTCTCTCATTCCAGTGCGTTTCTATTTCATTTCTAAGGTTAAGGGCACAGCCCTCGAGTATTTTCCATACGTATATTGTTGTGTATCGTTCGCGTCTTCTTTCCAGGTAGTAGAGTTTCAGGGATTGTAGTCGAGACCAGTATAGCAGTCTTCATCTTTCATTTCTTCTGTCTTAGACGTAGAAGTCCTTTGTATGGCTTCTGTTTGCAATGTCTGTTTTTGTATGGGCTTGCGAGTACTGAGCAATATTGGTAGGACAAGCCTCTTTCATAATTTTAGCGCGATGTTTACTTTCCTACTGTGGAAGCTCCTCCAAATAATTCCCATTACTTTTGCAGCTTCCGTGATTTTAATGTTACAGTGTTCTGTGAATTCTGCATCTGATGACGTTATTACTCCAAGATCTGTTTGGTTTTTAGAGTTTTGTACCCTTTATTCTGTAGCACCTTCTTGTTACCACATTTTACAAGTTGGAATTTTTCTTCGTTGAACTTCATATTGTTGTCTTCTGCCACTTGACTAATGTTTGAATTTAGTTTTGTAATTTTTGTCACCTTTTGACATTTCCTTGCATATCTTTGTCATTCGCGAAACATGATACGATACTATCATTAATATCCACATCGATGTGGCTGACGACTTCCGAGACTTCATTTTCAACTATTTACTACCATTTTATGTTCTTTGCGTCAGAAAATTAAATATCCATCGTCCAAAGTTTCCAGTAATTCCTGTATTCTTAAGTTTGCGTGTTATAATTCCACGATCACATTTATCGAAGTCTTCAACAAAATCGGTATACATTACATCTACAGTATGCTTTGTCATCGATAAAATGTTTCCAATATTTTGTCTTGGTGGTCTAATAACTGTGATAGGCATGATCTTCCAGCCCTAAAGCCACGTTGGTCCGGATTGAATAAATCAAAATTACATTACAGCACATTACATTTATATTGGCAACATGAAGCTATCTGGGCCTATCGAGGTTATCAGAATGAAATAAATGATCTATAATTTACTTTAGACACACAAAATCAGTCATTAAACGCAGTCAGGTTTTTGTATAGCTAACTACATGCACGTGAATAGCATATAAACACAAACCTGTAACAGGAACCATGTCAGAACGACATGTCCTCTTATATTTGTGACCTTGACCTTTGTGCAAGAGCTCAAGAGTCTTATAAATTCATGTGTGCGCGAAGTTTCATCGATTTAGGTTTAATTAAAAAATTATGGCGTGGACCTCTATTGACCTCTGACTTTTACCCTTAATGCAGGTTCCCGAGACTTACTCGAAATACATCGTCTTAGAATCATACACGTATGTATAAAGTTTCATAAATTATGTCCAGTGGTACAAAAGCTATGGTGCGAACCTCCATTTGACCTTGACTTTCGATACGACGACATAATTATTGTTTACGATACATCGTCTTGTTATGATCCATGTACAGTATATGTGAAGTTTCATTAATATACTCGTATGTTGGGCCGTTCAAAAGTTACAGCCCGATACGAAAGTGTAACGAACAGGTGGACGGACGAAGCGCGGTTCCCTAAATTTATTTGGTCGGAGGCATAAAAATACAAATGGCATTAAAACTCAAATATTTTTATTTTGGGGGGTTGGTCGTCTTGTATGGGTTTTAATTTTATTGTTTCCTCACGACAAAGTCATTAGACGAAAGCGCTTGAGCACCATTTTGTGTTTCCTTTCCTTCGTGGTTTTATTCATCATATATATATATATATATATATATATATATATACAGGGTGATTCAAAAGTCAGGTTACATAGGGAAATATTGTATTATGTAATGATACAGGGGAATAGTCACATTACATGTTCTATATAGCCACCGTTAACGGCAATGCACTTGTGCAGCCAGCTAGGAATATCACATCAATGCGATCCTCCTTCGATAACATCTCATAACTCATTTACCTGCAAAAACAGAAAAGCCCTATGTAACTTGACTTTTGAATCACCCTGTGTATATATATATATATATATATATATATATATATATATATATATATATATACAGGGTGTCTCAAAAGTCACTATCTATTTTGAAAAATAATGGGAATTACGAAAAACTGGTTTAAGACATGAAAAATATATTTATTTCAAAGTAAGTGCCACAAAGAATTAGTGCTATTTATTTATCTGTCTCCACATGGCGACCATCAGTGTCTCTACAGAGCTCAAAGCGATAAGTTGTTTCCCGGAACACACTTTCCAGCATTTGAGGTGTTATTTTCTGAACTGCATCGGTAATACGATTTCTAAGTTCGGCTACATCACTAATTTTTCTACCAGTGTACACCTTAGACTTAATGAAACCCCAGGCGAAAAAATCTAATGGTGTTAAATCGGGTGAACGTGCTGCCCATGGTTGTGTTCCTCCACGACCAATCCAGCGACCGGGGAAGCGTCTGTCAAGATAATCACGTACAATTATTGCATAATGGCACGGTGCTCCATCCTGTTGAAAAACTACTGTGTCAAGAATGCCATCTGTAAGAAGTTGAGGTTCGAGGAATTGTTCAAGCATGTCAAGATAAATTTATAAATTACACAAAATTCGAAATAAACCAATTAACTTTTTTTAAATACACAAATTTGCACCAGAAGTACATATCTTTATGCCAGCATAGCATTTTAAAAAAAAACATCTAATGTCACCGAAATAGATAGTGACTTTTGAGACACCCTGTATATATATATAGGGGATTGAACTCAGAATGGTCCCCCTAGGCTCTTTCATGATACACGTCGGGCTAACATCATGAAAAAGAAAAACTATAGTGTTTGTCATTTACCATTACTTATTCGGACTATAGTAGATCTAATTTTCCCAAAAGAGTTCCTTGTTCCATGCACGGTCTGTGTGTATCAAATATTTATTTCATCAGAATCAGAAATACGCAGCTCAGTACCACAAGGTACAATACTGGCCCCACTCCTGTTCATTATCATGCTAACATAGACAGTGGAGTAAACAGCAACAGTAATATCCTTTGCGGACGATACAAAGATCAGCAGAAAAATCAGCGATGTAAATAAAGTGGAGGCCTTGCAGAGAGACACGAACAAAATATAAAAATGGTCAGAAACCAACAATATCACATTTAACAGAGAAATTTCAGCTCTTGAGATATGGTAGAAATGAGGAACTTAAACAGACTGCATATTATGCTCCAGATAGACGGAAATTCAGAGAAGCACGAAAGAGGTCGACTTGGGGGTAACAATGACCGATGATGCGAAATTAGAGAAAATCAGATAGCAATAAAGAAAGCAAAAAGACTCGCGGGACAGGTACTAAGAACGTTAAAAAGGAGGAACAAGACAGTAATGATTCCCCTGCTGAGAACACTGATCATATCAAAATTTGAATACTGCTCAGTTTTGACGTCCCCATATAAAAAGGAAGAAATTAATAAACTAGAGGAAACGCACACACATTTCACAGCCAAGATTGGTGGCTGCAAAGAACTCAACTACTGGGAAAGACTACGTAAACTAAATCTGTACTCCCTGGAAAGAAGAGAGGTACACCATAATCTACATGTGGAAAATGATCGAAAAACTGATACCAAACCTCGAACTAAGCCCAATTACCATCCAAACAACGCTAGAAAATAGGAAAGGCAGAATGTGTAGTGTTCCCAAATTAAAGGCCCGACAAGGGACCTCCTCAACACTAAAGGAAAATAGCTTGGTTGTCAGGGGGCCCAAGACTTTTCAACCAGCTTCCAAAGGACCTCAGAAACGTTACAGGGGTCAAAGTTGAAGTCTTCAAGAGAAGACTAGATGCCTGGTTCAGGACGGTACCAGATGAGCCGGGTGTACCTGGCTGTGTGTGGTGGAGCGCGCGAGAGCAACTCCTCCACCAAGTCAGGCCTAGGTGTGGGGCCACCAGCTTGACCTTCGTGTGAAGAGACCAACACACAGAACCTAAACGAGGTATATAATATTACTCCTTCATCCATGTTAGCACTGAAATATATATATATATATATATATATATATATATATATATATATATATATATATATATATATATATATAAACAAAAAAAACCATGTAGATACCTTTTATATAAAAATCAGGTACCCTGCAAGCCAGCGGCACACACTTGCTTCCTAGAAATATTAATTTTTTCTAAAATTCAAGAAATATTCAGTGTTAACTTGAAATTACATCATAAATCCAATTTCCAGTGAACACAATTTTTCTTTCCAGAAGTTCTAATTTTACAGTGTGTGTGTGTGTGTGTGTGTGTGTGTGTGTGTGTGTGTGTGTGTGTGTGATTGACATGCAAAAATTTCTCACAACTAAGATAAAAACTAAGAAATCTAGATTTCTAGGAACAAGAACGAATCTTGTACGTATACTGTATCTGAACAACCCAGTTGCGAGTGTATAAGTAGCAGTTGCAGGAGGCATCTCGTCTCAGTGGCTCAAAAGACCTCGAACAGTAAGTTCAGCGCCATTTCGGTTTGTATTACTTTTTTAGCTTATTGGGGACACAGCGTCTTCGATAAGGAAAAAAGCAGTCACCACCATTTCTTCGCTGAATCTCGATCATCAATTGTATTCCTGAGGTAAATATTTGATTTTTATGCGCGTCTTAAATACGTTTTTATATATTTACGTCTATTTTTTTACGCCAGTACGCTGATAGTAATATCATATTTACTGTTATTTATGGTTACATCATAATATTTTATCCAAATAGGAATTTAGCCAATTTTATCCAACATGAATGTTCATTTCATATTTATTAGTCATTTATCAAATTTTTTTTATTTTTAGTCCGCGTCAAAATAAAGGTTACAATTCGTGTTAAATGTGTTAAGAATTGTGGTAAAATCTTGTGATGAAAAAAAAAAAAAAAGTTAAAATAAATAAAAACAATGAATTATAAACAAAAGTTCAAAATAATCTTAAAATAGCCTTATTAAAATCGAATAGGCGTTGGGTGGTATTGAAATCACCAGTTTTACCGACCGAGCCATCTCGAACTTTGAAATAAACATTCAAACTCCACGAAGTCTTCAGTGATGTTTCAGTGTCAGTGGTTCCAAGTTTCTCAATAATTGTCACACACACACACTTTAATGACTGGCCGTTTCGGAAGGAGACTTTCATCCTCAGGAGCTTGCCATATCTAACTTTTATGTTGAGTTTTTATTCATTAAGCAATGGTTGCATCCTTTAAATACAGAGAATAAAATGCCCAACTCGGATTCGTTACAAGATCTAATCTCGATTTAATGAATAAATCGGAGGTACGCATTTTATTATACATTTACAAGACGTAGCCATCGCTTAATAAATACTGTATAATTCAGCATACAAGTTAAATATGGCAAACTACCGAGGATGGAAGTCTCATTCCGAAACGTCCAGTCATTCATTATGCTGGTTCATGCATTGGTCGTTTTGTTCATCGTAAGATGTCGCTTCCCAAGGAACAAGCCTTTAATATATATAATTACTTTTAAGTGTCAATTGCTACAGTCATTTAACTTTATTTTTTTTTAACGTTCTACGTTCTTACGAATGAGAACCCGCAGGTTAATGTGGAATCCGAGACATACATACTAAAGAGGCTCAGACTCGCTTTGATTTGAAATCTAAAATTTGGGACGTCAAGATATCAAGTTTTTCAGGGATGTTTTTCAGGGATGATGAATGCATGTGGGTTAGGGTTGTTTGACTTCTTTCGTTACAGCAAAGGTCATATGGCGGAGGGGACCTTACTGTTTTACGTGGTATCCGAACCACGGGTCGCTACACCATCTGACACGGAGAACGGTCACCGGTTCAACTACTTGCCAGACGCAATGTCGCTCAACTTCACTGATCGACGGGAAGCAGCGCTAATAATCAGTCGGGAGGACCAGAAAATTGGCACAGCACTCAGGCCAACTAATGAGGCCCATTGCTCAAACTCCCGTATTATTATTATTATTATTATTATTATTACCAGCATCATCGAGGTTCGAAACCCCGACGTCAGTGTCTTCACTTCGCTTACAGGAAAGTGGTATTTACCCAGTGAGCTACGGACGATGGCGTGAAGCGGCGTTGCAAAATGACCACGACGTACCCCTTAGCGTATACCTTGGGGATGAATTGTCACTAGCGAGTTTTTCACTGCAAAATATTTTTGAACAGAGAAAGGGAATTAAGTTTGTGTTTTAATACCAATAATTCCTGAATGAGGCTCGCTTCCCCTAAGACCAGGCCCTTTGTATATATGCAAAATGAATTTAATACACCCCTTGCTATAAACAATACTGTCATTTCCAGCTGAAAAAAGTCAAACTTGACCTTTAAAACGCTCACCTAAGGTGTTATCAATGCCATATATATATATATATATATATATATATATATATATATATATATATGTTAAACACAGACCGTGCATGGAAGTGATAAAAAGTGATAAAAAAAAAGGTTAAAATAAATAAAAACAATGAATTGTAAACAAAAGTTCAAAATAATTTTAAAATAGCCTTATTAAAATCGAATAGGCGTTGGGTGGTATAAATTTCTCAGGGGACCATTCTGAGTTTGTGTATATTAAACGGACGTGTTACGTGCCTTGAAAAGTGGACGCTCAATGTCCCGGTTGAGGTTTAAGTTTTGTTTTTTTTTGCTAAAAATACAATAGTTACCCCTTTTTCTTTGTTTATTCAATCCGACGTGAATGCAACGAGTCTTTTACTTATATAGAGGTTCTGAATGTAGGGACTAGGCTTGCTTTAACCCTAGGTCCATGTCCCAAAGCTGGATCCTGTCTGCTTTGCAGATAGCTGGTGAGGGAAGCTATATTTATGGGATCTCTTTGCGAGAGACCCGTTGCCCACGTCGGGCTAGCATCATGAAAAAGAAAAACTATGGTATTTGTCATTTACCATTACTTATTCGGACTATAGTGGATTTAATTTTCCCAGAAGAGTTCCTTGTTCCATGCACGGTCTGTGTTTAACATATAAATTTCTCAGGGGACCATTCTGAGTTTGTGTATATATATATATATATATATATATATATATATATATATATATATATACATATACACATATATATATATATATATATAACGCGTGTATTGACCTTGAAATATTTTGCTTACGACTTAGACGCAAGTATTTGGGAACAGCTTGGTTTTGTCTCTGCGCCCCGAGGCAATATGCCGGTTATGCAGACGGGATATATAAAATATATACAGTATATAAAATACTTGTGACGTCACACAAAAACCTTTCGTCAACATCAGCATTTCAAGGTTTTAAACCAGATAGTCTGAAATTTAAATCAGTTCCGATATAGAAAAGTGCGATGCAGCACAAGGCTAAAAGGAACGCGGAAACCCACTTTGTGAGGCGTGTTAAAAGTAATTAGAGATATTCTTTACAGAACTTAATTTCTTGTAAAATGCATTTACAGTAATTAGTTATCAAAATATGCATTTAACCAAGAGGAAAAACGTACGCATATATATATAGTTTTAAGATTAAAAACGAATTGAACTAAAAGAATGGTTTGTATCAAAATGTTCATGAATTTTTAAAGAAATTTAGTATTTTTAGTTTCTCACACACACACACACACACACACACACACACACTAAATTCTTTAAAATAAATTAACGACTTAACTGCTAAAACCGATTTCATTTTTTAATAAATTTAAATACTGATCAAATGTAGCGAGATTATCAATTTTCGTAACAGCCTTGTGTACCCAATAACACTAAAATAATTTAAAAACAGACTTAAATTATGATTTAAAATGGAGTGCAAAAACACACATCTGAATCGAAAGAATCAAAATAATTCCTTAAACGTATTCCAACATCTTAATTTTTTTTTTTTTTTTGCACACTGAACTATCAGTGATGTCAAATTACTTAATATGGTCAATTTTTAAAATTTTATTATCAATTGCAATGAAGGGACATCACAAAGATATGGATGAAACAAATTATAAGTGATAAAACAAGTTTAATCAACGGTAAGATAACTTAAAAAATTATTAGTTTTACCTTTAATCATATCAGTTAAGACTTAAATGTAGATAAAGCCGATGTTAATTGATCCGCATACCCAGTTATATTAGCCTTAGATCAACTGTATTTACTTCCAACATTATTTATTCAAATTTTAGAAATTATCAAAATATAAATTAAACATAGCTGGAGAAAGGACACCACCTTGTCTGGTTCTATTACTTAGAAATCAAGTATCAGCTAACAAAGTTTTTAACTCAATTTTCGCCGATTGACTGCGGTACGAATACCTGATAGTTTATTATTATTATTTAATGGAATTCCAGTTCCTTCCATTTCAGGCATTACTTCTTGTTAACACTTTTGTCTGGTCAGAATCAGAAAGCTCAATATTATTATTATTAGCCTGTAATAAATACAGGACTGTTACACGATTCATAGCTTAAAAGACTATGTATTCTCTCTTTATCCATCTACTCTGTTAGTCTGTCAGCTTCTGCACCGAACCGAAAACGATGCGCAATGAATGTGATAAAAACGGTGGGGGAGGGGGGGCAATTCACGGTGAAAAGACCAATAAAAGTCATGAAGGTGCCCTTGATGATATTATATATAAAAAAGAGTGTGTGTGTGTGTACACAAAGTGCATACAAAGTGGTTACAAAGTGGTTCAAAATAAGTAGATTATAATGTCGGTTAGTGTGATCTTCAGTATTATATTATAGCGATTATATTAAAAAGGTTATAAATCACGAGATTATAAATGATGTTGAGTTTTGGCTGCCTCAATTCTATTAAAATCCATTTGCAATAAATCTTGAAATTAGAGAGAGTTTAAAAGAAAAGGATCATTTTTCTGCTTGCATGTTGATTGTGTTTTGAGTGAAGCAATTAGTAATCTTTGCGTGGGGTTGGTAGCTTAACCTTCCTATTATATCAAAGGTCATAATAATGGAGGGGACCTACAGCTTTACGTGGGATCCGAACCACGGGGCGTGAAGGAAATGCGTGAGAAATTTTATAAAATTATTATTATTATTATTATGGGGTGTAACTGTTTTCCAACGAGGTGCTGCAAAATTTCATGAAAATGGCAAAGTAAATGAAAATTTAAAGTTACTTAAAATATACAAATTTCAAACGAAAAAGCATTCCCGATTTATTTTGTTCATACGGAAACTGTTCGAGTATATAGGCTCAGTTTGAAGTTCCGTGGTGTTGAGGTGGGGCCGGAGAACTGTATACTGGACAGCGAGATACGAAAATTCGAAACGGATGACATTGGGGTGGGTTGAGCCAAAAAAGGTTGGGAAGCACTGGTGGATACTATATAATATACAAGCTGATCCTAAAAGGTGCCTCCCGTTGCCCACGTCGGGCTAACATCATGAAAAGGAAAAAACTATAGTGTTTGTCATTTACCATTACTTATTCGGACTATAGTGGATTTAATTTTCCTAGAAGAGTTCATTGTTCCATGCACGGTCTGTGTGTATCATATAGAGTCTATATATATATATATATATATATATATATATATATATATATATATCGTTTTCGGTTCGATGCAGAAGCTGATAGACTAACAGAGTAGATGGATAAAGAGAGAATACATAGTCTTTTAAGCTATGAATCGTGTAACAGTCCTGTATTTATTACAGGCTAATATAATATTGAGCTTTCCGATTCTGACCAGACAAAAGTGTTAACAAGTAGTAATATATATATATATATATATATATATATATATATATATATATATATATATATATATATATATATATATATATATATATATATATAAATAAAACTCGGTAAGAGTATAATAATGGAAGGATATTTTAACGCCGAGATGCACTCAAAAAGCGGATTCGATGTTAAAGTTTCTGAATTTATAAGAAGAGATTTTTTGGTTGGGGATGGACGTTTGTTTACCCTCCGATATATTTATACATTCTTTAGTACAGGAGATGCCTTGCGGCCGCATTATTTCATGCTTGCAGAACAAAACATGCTCGAAATGCACTTTCAGAGATCTGTTAATACATATTGCAAAGCAAATTTGTGTTGCGACAAATTATATGATTTTGCAATTGAAATTTTATATTAGTTAATGATGTATTAAATTATTTGTTAAGCAGCAAATAATTGTAGGGATAAGCTCGAACTGAAGTTAAAGTAGAAGTTATTTTTAAATTAAGAAAAAATTTGCCTATATACAGGGTGCGCACAATGTCTTGTCACCCCAGTAAAATACTAACAGATTTTCGTTTCTCTTTCAGACCCATTTGAAATGCGTGATAGCAACAACTATACCGACCAGGACTGATTGAATCGTGCAGCTCCTTCAAAAAGGAGTTGCACGATTTAATCGGTCCTGGAAGTTTGCACGAATATTTTCAATGGTTTCGCCATTACGTGGTCGCTCATGGACGCAGGTACTAGCCAATATGCTTTATTCAATCGTATAGTTGCTGCTATCACGCATTTCAAATGAGTCAAAGAAAAACTAAAATCGATTAGTATTTTATTGAGGTGACAAGACATTGTGCACACCCTGTAGTTTTAGAAAATTTCCTTTTATAAACATTCCAAAAAATGTCTTCCGCGTTGATGCGCGAAAAGTTGAAAAAAGGGGGGGAAAAAAAAGCGGTTAAATCTAAATGAATTATGGATAGTTGCTTAATTTCCAAGGAAGGGAAATCCCGGACTCTAATTTTAAAAATGTATTTATAAAATATAGAACTAAAGAGGGAAAACTGCATCAGACGCGATAAAATGCGTTTGCGTTTGAAAATATACTAAAGCGTGTGTGCTTTTGGATATCTTTTCAGTCATGCTAAAATCGTATTTCGAGTGCCAGTAAAAATAAAGAAGAAATAAGTTTGCTGATTATGGAGAGCGCGAAAATGATTCGCGTTGTATCAGCAAACTATACCGGCGCTCGTACCTCAGTGGGTAACAAGTTTCCCTATAAGCGAAGGGAAGGCAGTGAAGTAGTAAGAGGTTCGAATCCCGATGATGTTGGTTAATATTAATCCAGTAATTAGCACTATAAACCACATTAGTCTGGGTTGGGCGCTGTGCCAGTTCCTAGCCCTCCTAACTAGTGCTTGCATAATACCGAAAAATTTCAATACCGGTATTTGGAGGCAATTATGCTAATCCCGGTATTGATACCGGTATTATGAAAAAAATAATTTATTTTGATTTATTATGGTGCCACCCTACCAACCCTCCCACAAGTCTGAGGGACTTGCAGTACTCACCATATTTACTATAAATTAATGACCCAACTCCAAATAGATGGCATTCTATTCGAAAAAGTTTATACAGTAAATTACTAAATTGTAATAAAAATATTATTTGAATTTTTTTTAGCATATTATTATACAACTACTGGGGTAGATAGAAATTATTAGTATCTAAATATTTATTTCTTAGTTTGATTTTGAAAGTATGCTTTGAAGAAACAAAGAGCATCTAGGGATTGTTCAGATAGACTTGATCTCAGTTTCGTCAGAAATAGGCCTGCAGCAGAAAAGGCTCTTTCTGATTCTGCACTTGTAGGTTTAATTGAAAGCAGTGCCTTGTACAGCTTCTCTAAATTCTCACTTCTCTGTAAAGTAACTTCCAAGCTTTTAAATTCATTAGTAACATCAAAATCAATGGAATTTTTTTTAGATGGCACTTTTCCTAGTTTGTCCATTTCTTGCATGTATTCACTCAGTAATGAATCTGCTTCCACTTCAGTCTTATCGGAGGACTAAATTGCCTAAATTTTACAATAGCAATTTTTGTCAATACCGAAAACCTATAATATCGGTATCGGTATTATTTGTACTTCTTCAATACCGGTATTAATACCGGTATTTCAATACCGGTTTTAACCCCTACTCCTAACTGATCATAATCAGCAGCAAACTACACTGCCTGCATTTCATTTAATGTAAATACGAGGGGCGGTACGAAAGTAATCTCTCTTATTGTTTACGAACTGAAAAATAAGTCATTAGGTACTTTCGTACCGACGACCCTCGTATATTTAAAGCAATTTCCTCGTTCGACGAGTTTATTTTTCTAAATATCTCTCAGGACTATATTTTAGGTGACATTCGCGATGTATGTAATTCAAAGCATTTACAATTTCGCCACTTTTTTATTATTAAATGCTGCATTTTGTATAAAAATGCAGTTTCGAAATAATTATTCGACAACGCCCTTAAATTTAGATTTTAAGGAAAGATTTGCCATTATTATAGACACATATATACACGTTCATAATAATAAGGCGAGGTTTCATTCCGAGAGACCCCGCGATATCGCGATCCGCGTTATCTATTGTTAAAGATCTTATGGGTGAAAATTAAATTAGGTTCCGAAGAAGACCCCCGAAATATACGACTTTTACCTAAGTATTATTGTACTGTAGTATATTCACTTTTAAATACAAATTAATAATAACTAAATTTAACAGACATGTCAAAGTAAATAAAATAGAACACTCCAAATTCTCAGTCTTAAGGTCTAGCCTCGCGTCTGCCTGCGGTTGCTGGGCGTGTGGCTTCAATTTTTACCAGTTCTGCTTAATGAAAAAAATACCGCGTTATTCAAGTCTTGGTCCGTGTAATAAAAAAAAAAAATTTCAGTGTTATTCGCATGTATTATTAAACGCCACGTAATCAGCGTATGCTATTGTATACATATGTTTTGAACACTTTCTATCTATTGGTATGTGTATCTAGAATATTTGAAATTCTATCGTTTCACTTTGCTTTACAGATGAAAATCTTCGCCATTTTGCTGTTCACCATTTCGTTGATTTGTTTCGTTCATGACTCATCTTCGAGAACCATTCGTCGACCATTTCGATTCGTGAGTTCGAACGGAAGATTCAGATTTGGTTCCGTCCGAAGAGGAAGTCAGGGGGGACGTTTTAGAAGCCAACTTGGATGCATACACTCTGGCCTCGTCACCTCTTGTTCATAATGAACCCATCCTAAATCCGTCAAGCCAGCGAAATAATTTCATTTGTACGTGAAAAGACTTAAGTCAGCGAGGTTTTGAACTACTTCGACTCCATGACTATTCTCGTATCCTCAAGTATTTTCTTTTAATATCTTCATGTGAAATGTCTTTCACTTCAATTCTGGGACAAATGATTTGGTGTTTAGTTTTCATATTCAAACGTTATACTTCCTGAGTCAATTATATTATTGAGAGAACGTGGCACAGTTCACAAATAAAAGAGTAACACATTCAGAATGAAAGGGAATTTCGCTCAGCAGAACGTTCCTATATATTATATGAACGTTAACGGATGACATTAGTGAAATGCAGGCGAGGAATGTCTGAGCAAGTTGGGGGGGGGGGGGGGGGGGGGAGGAAGTCATTTTTCACTGTCATACTTTTTGCCTTCTTTCTGGCAATTTCGTATTGGCCTGATGAGGGTCAACAGAATTTAAACGTGGTCATGAGGTCTTCTATATATACAGGGTGGCCCAAAAGTCTGTTGCCCCGACCCATTCTAAACTTTTCGGCCACCCTGTACATAAATATATTTTAAGTTAAACGTTAAAAGGAGCCATTGAATACGTTTAAATTCTGTAATTATTTCATTACTGACATGAATTTCCTGCATATCCCAAGGTCAGTCAATTGTTTTATTTCTCACCTGTTGGGGCATTCAAATTTGCATGTATAAATATCATTTATGTTTAAGCATATACAATTTCTATAATCATACAAGATACAAATTTTAAAATTAACTGTACAAGGTGCCCACAATATAATGTTACCCCAAATCATTTCTACATCAATGCGTTAACCAGCAACTAAAATGTGTGGAATAATGTGTTGTCGTTGTCCGATATTTATTTATTTATTTAAAAGTGAACAGGTTTAACATACAGTATTTACGTGTCCAAACGATCGGTGAGAATACCTCCATTCTCATGCCAAGTAATCCGTCGCCATGGATTCACATTGATGGAGTAATTAGGCGAAACGCATCATTGACTGTTCATTTCAGCTTATATATATATATATATATATATATATATATATATATATATATATATATTGGTGAAGGCCGCTTCTGGCAAGCTTCAATTTCAATTTAAGCAGAAAGCAACAGACAAGAAGGAAAGAAACATCCATCAAGTTGGAAAGGGACTATATTTTGTATATTGCAACGTTTCAAGCACAAACTATGCTCATCCTCAGGCAAAAATTCTAAAAAGTTAAAAACATAATATTAAAAACCATAATGACATTAACAAAATAAAATAGGGAAAAAATCCACAAGCATTAAAAACAAAGTCACACTAAAAAAATTCTAGAAAGTTACAATTAAAAACCATAATGACTACTATGAAACAAAAGCGAACAATTAACAAGCTTTAAAACAATAAAAGTGACACTAAAAACGAACAATGAATAACAACTATAAAATACAAAATGTAAAACTCAAAAAACTAAAAATTCACAAGCTATCTTTTAAAACACTAAAAAATTAAAAACCCACACTAAAAGGAACACACCTTAAGTCTAAGCAGCACAGATTCCGAGGCAAAACTAAAAAAAACAGAAGCATCTAAAACCAAGTAAAGGTTGGTTGTTCAAGATGTTCAGTTTAGACGGAGGGGAACGGATGAAATATCAGAGTTAAGCGAAGGGGAGTTTTTTTTAATATACAGGGATTCTAAAAGTCTTAACGTTTGCTCACACGGAGCGGAATCTAAAATGTTAAAATTAGCTAAAGTTATATCGACTTTGCATAGAACAACATGGCTGCGTATAGCTGAAGCTTCTTTAGTTTTCAAAGGTTTGTCAGTTCTATGGCTTATGCCCATATGGGCACAGAAACGCGACTCGAGGCTCCGCACAGTGCTACCAATATAGCTCCGATCACATCGGGGACACTTGAATTCATAAACGACAGCACTGCGCAGAGCATCCGATACACGGTCTTTAACATTAAAATATGAGCCAATAGAACGACGGTTGACAAATACTAGTTTAAAATCTATTTGACAATAAAATTTACTAAGAAGTGGCAGAAGGTTATTACGGCAATAGGAATTCAGATATCCCATTTCTGGGAGCACAAGATAATATACATTTTTAGGAACGTTAAAATTATACTTTTTAGGTTTGTAAATGTTAGCTAGAAATCTATTGATAGCGTTTTCTACAATCTGCAAAGGATAGCCATTATTCACAAAATATTTTCTTAAAAAAACAAATTCATTATGCAGACATTGATAGTTGGAACATAAATTATACGCTCGGTTAAGTAGGGTGTTTACAGATGCCAGCTTGTATTTAAAATCACAATAACTTAAAAAATTGAGACCAAGACCAGTGAACGTCTTCTTACGAAAAACTGAAGTAATAATAGAATCACTCTCTCTGCTAATCAGTAAATCCAAGAAAGGCAGCTTGGAGTCAGATTCTTCCTCCAGAGTAAACTTTATGTTTGGATGCAAGTTATTTAAAAATGTAAAAAATTGATGAGCACTGCTAGCATCAGTAAACACTGCAAAAATATCGTCAACATATCGTCTATAAAAAATAGGCCTTATAGGGGTAGGAGGCTGGGTAAACATTTTAGTTTCTAAATAGGTCATGAAACAATCTGCAGCCAAAGGGCCGATCGGAGATCCCATGCCCATGCCATCAATCTGCTGGTATATATCTCCATTAAATATAAAAGTACTACCTTTAAGAGTTTGCTCTAACATAGAATTAAGGTCATTTTTATCAAAACTTTGAAATTTGGGGGAATTACTAAAAACCTTGTCAAGGATAATTTTACGAGTTTCGTCCACAGGGATATTGGTAAACAGGGAACTAACGTCAAAACTTACCAAATAATGGTTTGAGTTAAATTTCCTATTAAGGAGTTCCCTTTGAAAAGACGCGGAATCGGAAACGTTGCAATATACAAAATATAGTCCCTTTCCAACTTGATGGATGTTTCTTTCCTTCTTGTCTGTTGCTTTCTTTTTATATATATATATATATATATATATATATATATATATATATATATATATATATATATCTCCAATTTTACAGTTTTTAAGTGTATTTTTGTATACAATTTTCACATTTATACATAACAGTACATTTTAAATAAATTTTTCACATTTCTTAAATCGTCTGTATTTATCTGTTGGTATTATACATTGATATAGTTTGGAACTATCTCCCGTTTCGTCTGTGAAACGGTAATACAATTAGCACAAAATACTATTTGTATTAAATTTTGAGATTCACACACTTTTTTTATGCGGGGAAAAATATGTCTGTTTTAATTTCTTCTGTATTATTTGTTCAAGGTTCCTAATAACATGGTTTTTACATTGCATTTGGATGTACCATTCCACCATCAGGATTTAGCGCATCTAATTAGTAAATTTTGCTTTCGTTGATAGTTTATATTTTAAGTTCTTTAATGTTCGTTTACTATTTATAAATTTTGTACTTTGAAAACTTCTTTTGTATATCTTTAACCTCGAAAAGTAATGAATATACGGTGCTACTGTAGTATGCGGTCTACCTACGATTCGGCGGTCTACCTTTTAATTATAGCTTCTTATCTTGTTTACTAATTGTTTGTTTACATCCCATTGTCAATCGCCCTTGACGATTGGTTAGGTTTAGTCATGATATTTTCGTTAGTTTTAACGAAAATATCATGATTAAACCTAACCAATCGTAGGTAGACTGC
>JAJOZX010014523.1:77500-79385 GCA_023014485.1 Bathynomus jamesi | reverse complement strand
ACAGTCGCCAGGCACTATGGTACTTGAGCGAGCGCCTCGTCACCCTGGCCATCTTCGACGAGGGTATCGACTTGGCGACAAAGCGGGAGATGATTAAAGCGATGGAAGAAGACGAAGGATCGGAGGATCCCCCGCGGCGTATCAATGTGGACCTGTCCACCGCCTCAATCGCCAACAATACATTGGCCAAGTCCACAACGACTACATCAAAGGAGTTCTTCAAGGTTCTGGACATCAGCACCGCCTTCCTGCTCAAGGATCCGGAGGAGTGGCGGACGGACCCAGCCTTCATCGCCGCATCCCGCCGAGTCCAGGCTCTTCAAGTTGTCAATGACTTCGCGGAGCGCGGGGTGGCGTTGATGCAGTCTTTCAACCTGGCCCTTACCAAGAGTGAAGACCAAAGGCAGTTCCTCTTACAAGTGGTCGAGAAGCACCGCTGTGACTTCCCAACCGCCCGCAAGTCCACCGTGACCTCTGCAAAGTAGGCAACAATGAGAGGGAGATGGGCGCCCATGATACCCCCCCCTTGAGGGGCTAATACTCGAGTTGAGGGGGACCTAGAGTTGAAAGTATGAAGTCCAGTTATATGTTTTAGGTCAAGATTAGTAGCTTGAACAAACTAGAAGTGATATTTTATTTGCTAGAGGCATAGAACATCATGATCTAAAATTTCTACTTTTCGAGAAAATATACAAACTTTGACCGTATTGAGGCAGTTCTAAATATTGTTTTATTTCAAAAATATTTTACACACGATATATTTTGACAAAATGGAACCAGAAACGCGCCCGTCCCGATAAAAATTCAAACTTTCGAAAATAAGTGTCACCCTAATATATATATATATATATATATATATATATGCAAAGAACCACAGGGAAAAGGAAACACGAAGTCCTTTTCCTTTTCCCTGTGGTTCTTTGCTTATTAAAAAGATCACGTGTTGCTTTGTGATTTCTTTGCAGATATATATATATATATATATATATATATATATATATATATATATATTATATATATATATGATATGCACACAGTACCGTGCGGTGGGTATATATATATAAATTGAGAAGAAATCAGATCACACATGCCCCAAATAGAAAGGAGAACTGTTTTAGAGACTAAAACAACTGAAGTGAAGAAATGCTAACAACCTTCGAAGAAAAGACGCTGAGAATTTTAGAAAAAATGCTTCGAAAGCACAGCCAAAAGGAAAGAGGAACTGGCTAGAGAGGCAAAAGAGAAGAATATTTCGCAAAAGAAAGAGAGTGGAGGCAAAGTTAGCTTATTGTAGAGACAACAATGCCAGTATAGTAATACAGGAAAAACTGGAGAGTATCGATAGGGAAATACAAACCCTGAGTAAGGGCCATGCAGAGAGGGAAGAGAAAAAGGCGGTAGAAGCAATAAAGGAAAGGTATATATAGGTATGCATATACAGAGTCATGTAAGAAGTAAATAGACAGCCCAGATTTTGCTGTAACAATTTGGCGTAAAAGATTCAACAATTCTGATCGTGTTGCTGGTTTTTTGGGCTTTTTACGTAAAGTCTTGTCTAGTATTGCCCACACGTGTTCTATGGGGTTCATGTCAGGGGACTGACTCGGCCAAGGAAGTCGTTTGATACCATTTCGCTCCTCCCATTCTTTCGTCTTTTTTGCAGTGTGGCATGGGGCTCCATCTTCCATGAACAGGCAGCTGTCTTTTTCAATTTGACCACTTGAGAATATTGGCATAAGTCCTTCTTCAAGGATAGAAATGTAGGAAACGAATATTAGTCATAATAATGGCAAAAAAT
Source organism: Bathynomus jamesi (assembly GCA_023014485.1). Classification (NCBI taxonomy): domain Eukaryota; kingdom Metazoa; phylum Arthropoda; class Malacostraca; order Isopoda; family Cirolanidae; genus Bathynomus; species Bathynomus jamesi. The sequence goes on along the minus strand of JAJOZX010014523.1, from coordinate 77,587 downwards.
GGATGCATACATTTTACCATAAAATTAAGGGTGTCTATTTACTTCTTGCATGACTCTGTATATATATATATATATATATATATATAT
>JAJOZX010014523.1:32500-72500 GCA_023014485.1 Bathynomus jamesi | reverse complement strand
CACACACACACACACACACACACACACACACACGAAAGGTCGTGGTCAAGCCGAGTAAATCTCAAACTTTTCCTTCCACAGTTCTCGGTGTTGTGAGAGAGCTCAGCTCCTCGTGGTAAAGTTATTTGGGACTGAAATAGGGAAAAAAGAGTAAAAAAAACAACAACAGCGGTTCGGGGAAAAAAATACGATTATGGAGTAATTGGGACCGCTTTTAACCAAATTAGATAGAACAATTTAAGGGAGTGTCACTTCTCTCTCTCTCTCTCTCTCTCTCTCTCTCTCTCTATATATATATATATATATATATATATATATATATACACACTCTAGTTTTATTCAATACTCGAGGAAAAAATTACATTAGATTAATCTTTTTTGGGGCTACCTCGTAGCCATGTCGCAACACCGCTTCTCGTCGATCAGCGAAATTAAATGACTGAGTCTGGGTAGAAAAGCCGGATGGGTGACCCTCCTCTGCGTGCGTTCATATAATATAACGACCTGTGTTTCGGAGCTTAGTAAAACGGTAGGTCTCCTCCGTCACATAACCTTTGCTATTACGAAGGAAGGTAAAAAAAAAACCAACGACATTAAAACACACACACACACACACACACACTAAAAATAAGACAATCTGTATTTCACAGGGTGTTCAAAAAGAAACGCCACCCATTGGAGAATGCCTATATCATTGCAACCTCACCATTTTTTTTTGTGTTTCGGGTTACGTTCCTTTTTGAACACCCTGTATATTCATCCTGTTTTTTAATAGACCAAAATGCCTAAAGACATTTCTTTCGTTCTCACAGTAAATACTGAATAGCGGAGGAAAGGTTAAAAAAATCCTCTTTTCAAAAATTTTTAAAACCCACTATTTCACGTTGGAAAGGAAATGCGGTTTTCTCAAAATTAGTTTAAGTGCATATGTAAATATATATATATACAGGGTGTCCCATAAGTCCGGTCTCATAGGAAAATTTATTTTAAATTTCCAAAAGTAATATATTAAAAGTAAAACAAATGTTCAAACTGATGTCTTGTTTTGGGACCTTTTTTTTGGTGTTGCAGGTAAAATAACTACTATAGATTGGTTAATGTGGAAGTGAGTTACACTGGTGAGAAAAAGACCTCCATACCATATACTATATGGTATTCTCATTTCTTTTCCCGTTTCCTCCCCCTTATTCTTTCTCGATACCACTATATAACTAGATTAGGTCATGATTACATATATATATTATATATATATATATATATATATATATATATATATATATATATATATATACACAGTATATATATATATCTATTGTATAAACATGACCATTTAAACAATTTATTATGTATAGTGTAAATACAAATTTTTATTTAATGATGTAGACATTATAAAAACCTTACCTACGTCCCTCCAAAAGTGTGTGTGTGTGTGTGCTTAACAGATATGTTAATATCTGTATAAACGCATAATTACAGACATCTATTTGCATGTAAATAAGATAAAATAAACACAGCTCGACATGATGATGATGATGATAATTTCAATTGCTTTTTGCTCAAGATGTTTACCATCAGCGCTCAGAATGAATATTTAAGTTCAACTCGTGTATACGTAGACTGAAATCTGGGTTGTATCTCGAAAATCAGCAGAAAAAGAAGAATAAGAAGAAGAAGAATAAGAGAAGGAGAGGCACGCATTCCTTGTTTATTTTGTTTTTTTCAATTTCATCTTATCGGAAGATGAAATAAAAGGGAAGGAAGAGGTTGGTTGCTTCTAAAACTGACATCTTAAGCGAGCCGTGTGGCACTAAATGACGCTCAGAGGCAGTGAGAGGCACTGAGAAAGACACTGAATAACACTCTTAAAATGCTTTTTATGACCCCGTATCATAGGTTCGTTGGCACTTAATGTTCTTAAAAGAAAAACCATAAAAAAACACTAAAAATAAAACCATAAAAATCTGGGGTTGTTTTTTTTGTTTTAAGAAAGAAAAAAAGTAAAGACGAGCTTGGTTATTATTGTGTCTCGTGTTTTGTCTTTGTTGTTTTTTAATTTCTCTTTTGTTTTTTTCTTTGAGTTTGTTTTGTTTTTAATTAATAATGACAAGCTTTCGTCTTGCACTTCCTCTATAAGTAATCAACCGAATATATATATATATATATATATATATATATGTGTGTGTGTGTGTGTGTGTGTGTGTGTGTACATATGTATACGGTGTGTTTGTGCGCGCGCGCGACTGTATATACATATGCAATCTAAGTGAATAATAATTACGACATAATGAGTGCAAAAAAAGCCATATTTTACGTGGGAATGATAAAGCACATTATGTGCTCCTGATACCTAATAACACGTAATCCTTAACTACATACATCAACTTTTCAAAAAAAAAAAACATGAAAGAAGTTTTTTCAAATACAATTTGGCATTTTATTTTCTGGTCTTTTGTAACTGAGAAAAACCACATCCGAAAAAAAACAAAAAGAAAAAACTGAACGAAATTCAATTTTGTAATCTGCTTTTGTAAATAATTTTTTCCATTAATTTCTTTTAAAATTCTTTTTCTGATATTCGATCTAACTGTCCGACAAAACACACACGTACTAAAAAAAACAAAAAAAAACAAATGTAGCCCAAACAGAATTCTTAATGACAAAATAGCCCAAACTGGGCTACATTTTAGTTCATTTCGAAAACACAAGAAGATCTCGCTCGGTAAAAAGAAAAAAGAAGCATTTTCTTTATTGAAGCCAAATAACAATATTATTTATTTATTTATTTATTTATTTATGTTCGTAAAAAAATAGAAAAAATAGAAAAATGACCTTTTTCTCTGTTGAAATTTAGGACGATTAATAAAAAAATTATCTTAATATAAATATATATATAAGCGAGTGTTACGGTAAAGAGCGTAACAGTGATACGAATTTGGAGCAAAATATATATCTATATTTTTTTTCAGTATAAATACTGTATATATATATATACACACACACACCCACCACACACATATATATATATATATATGTCCTCGACTTCCAATTTTTGCCCAGTAATTTGTAAAAATGAAATTCTTCCTGTATTATCTCGTAATATCGTGAATTTGAATAAAAATGTTGAAATTTTTATTCCGGAATTAAGTTAAATTTTTCAAAAACGTGGAAAAGTTTAGTTTTGTAGAAAAGTATTTATTCAGGAATAAGAAAGCAGAATTTTAATTTTTAAACTCTTCCGCTGTTTAATTTTTTTAAAAAGATTTTTATTATAATATGGTCATAGTTAAAAATGTCGCAGTTAAAAATATTACAGTTAAAAATATCTTGGTTTTAAGATAGATCGACATATTGGTATAAAATATTGTTACATTGTTTTCATGGAGTTAGGTTGTTGTGTTAATTCTTGTCACTCGCGTGGTTTCGACTTCACACTAACAGCCACGTTAGTTATATAACGGAGAAAACCTACTGTACAGCTTAACATGGAATTCAGATGCCATGAGTCGCTACATCATCTAAACTCATAGGACGGCTACCCACAAAACTACTTACTGCCCAGGTACAATGTCGTTTAACTTCACTGATAGAACAGAGGGGACCTACAGCTTAACGTGGAATTCGAACTGCGAGTCGCTCCATCATCTGGACACGGGAGACGATCACCCATCAAACTACTAACCAAACACAACGTCGCTCAATTCCACGATCTAATGGAAGCTTTTCCCGTCTAAAAAGGAAACATATGTTCAATTTATCGACTGCCTAAACTCATTATTGCTTTTTTTTTTCAATAAAATCTGAAAAGAAACAAAAAAAAAATATTATTACCTAAAAAATACAAAATGAATTAAACTAAATAAAAAAAATAATTATTTAAAAAATTAAATTATTTAAAATTTAAAAAAAAAATTAGTCTTTTAATATAAATTAATTACTTGAAATATTCCTTGATTTTTATTATTAATTATTATTAATTAATAATAATCGAGTTAAATTTTCAGAATAAATTTTTTAACCTTAGAAATATATTTTGAATTTTAATTTTTAATTTTTAATTTTTTTATTTTTTTTATTAATTAAAACACAGTGCTGTAAAGTTATGTTAATTAAAATTTGTTTGATGTTCTATCTGCCAGTTAGACGATGTTCTCTGAAGTACGTTTAAAGTTAGCTAAGTTAAAAAAGTTTGCAAAAACATCAAAAGTAGTGATTTTGAAGAAATTATATATATGGAGAGAGAGTGAGAGAGAGAGAGAGAGGAGAGAGAGAGGAGAAGAGAGAGAGAGAGAGAGAGATGTTCTTAACAGCTTAAGTGTAAGTGAGAAGAAAACCTTCCCTGCCGTACACAAAGCACGACTCCGACCATATACCCATTCAGAGTACGAGCAGCTCGCAACATTATTGCCAAGTAAATACAGGGTCAACGTACTAACAAGGTTCCCGCACGTAGTTTATCACCACCGGAAGCAACAATGCTCTGTTATTATAATTAAATAGTCTTGAATTAAATAGTTTTATTTATATCAGATTTCGTGCCTATGTCGTTAGTTCGCACTGCATACACTTCTGTCTTTATGGATTTTGGTGCATGATTCTTCAGGAGCAAGATGCGCAGTGAATTTGTGTTTCCTCCCCAAAACAATACAGATGTACCTGTTCCATTCACAAGCACATTCATATCAGCCTAGAAGCTGTATCGAAACTGAACCAAGAAGTCGAGACCTCTGCAACGTTAAACCTTCCATTTTATCCACATACATTTGCTTTGTTTCTGCTCAATATTAACATAATTACTGGTAACTATCGTAAGTTTTTATGGAAAGGCGTCAAATACAATCCAATCAGAGTCAAAATTATAATTCAACCAACACAACCAAATTTAATCACGCCCAGTGTAAACCAACAGGGCACTAGTCCAAGTAAGTGCATTGTGATCACAAATGCAACCATTATTTCAGACAAAAATCAAATTTTTATCTCGTCCCCAATATGTTAGTTTAACTAAACTGTGAAAATTAACTTATTCTTACCTTTTTTTTATGTATAGTTGTGCTTATCATCGTCAAATTGCTCAGTTTATAAACTGCGCAATTGAAAGTTTGCCCAATTCATGAACTGGGCAAGCATTATGAAGGAAAATTTAAATAACATTTGTTAATCCACTTAATTAATATCAAACTCATAAAATAATACATATTGCTAATACTGTAATAATACCATAAGATCAGCAAAGCTAATATACGTTAGCTCAGGTTAGGATCAGTTAGGTTAGGTTACATATTGGATCAAAATACACACAAGACAATCCTAACCCAACTTAACCACTTAACTCCATCTTTACTGTAGTCCAATTAAAGGGTGAATGATATTGATGAGAAAATCGCAACTATGTATACCTTTCCTTGCGTGTGACAGTATGACCGCAACTCACAAGTATGACCTCACACCTCTAGAAAGTGTAAAGGGTTCACTGAATGTGCCCTGAGCCCTTTGTTTATGTTCAAAATGTCAGATCAGATTGTTTGCCTATGTAAACAATCTTTATATATATACAGTATTATATATATGAACTATCTTCAACAAGAAAAAGAACGTTTATTATATTCTTTAACAAAGGAATAACGTCACTGTGAAAAGTGTCTTACTCCATCTGAACTTTTTAATCGATGCCATTTGAGAACCTTCCTCGAATGTCTTCAAAACTACAGACGAAGGAAGAAGTTTGACTCCACCCAAATCTTTGTCTGAAATATGTTACATTTTCCTCTCTCTCTCTCTCTCTCTCTCTCTCTCTCTCGTTCGGAGTATCGAGATTTGGCGTTGCAGTCGCTACTGGTGCGAGAGACGCAGTTTTAATAAATCATTTATCGCAAGGGAGGGGTAGCCACGCAAAGGAGCTCGCTAAAGAGGAATGTTCGAATCCGACAAAATTTGAATACAAATTGAAATTTTTACCACGAAAGGAATTCGGAAAATGAAACAAAACAAACGAATAAAAAGGTCGTCATTTGACGTAAATGTCGTGTTACAACCGGCAATAAATCTCTTACACACATACACACAGACGCATATTCTTTTTGGAGAACGTGGCTGTTTTTTTTTAATACCGACATCATTAAGTAAAAATTACATATATACAGTATATATATATGACCTTTGGTTAGCTTCCGCCCGAATTGTTCATTATGACGAAGGTCAAGCTTTTCACTCCACCTTAGACCTACAGTTTAACGTGGAATCCGAACCACGCCCCATCAGCAACCCAGCGCCTTAACCACTACGTCACCTAGGGTACCCATTTATCTACCAACCACTTTCTTTATTGTGTGGAAGGATGAACAGCTGGGTTTTGCTGCGCGCCGGCTGCCGTCGGGTCTCGAACCCGGGGCCGATGGATTAGTAGTCAGCGACGCTAACCACTACACCACCGAGGCGCATTATTATTATATATATATATATATATATATATATATATATATAAGCATGTAATAATAATTACAGTACATATATAATTTACATGTATTACATTACATATAATTTACATTTAGGAGGAAAGTCTGTCGGCATTCTCATTTTTACGTATCTATGTCTTACAATTTTATAATTCTATAATCCTTATAATCTTATAATTTTGTAATTTTCATTCGTAAGTCTTTCAAATTTTATAATTTTTAATTTCAAGATTTTATAATCCTAGAATTTTTAATTTTAAGATTTTATAATTACATAATTTTTACTTTTATGCTTTTATAATTCTATACTTTTGTAACTTTTCAACTCTACAATCTCACTGTAATACTGTATAATACTGGTCTGAAAAATGCATCCCGCAAAAAGGCAAATCTTTTTTGTGTGCATAATAATAAACCTTAACCCTTAACCACTATCATTATTTCCCATAATAAAATAAACAAATATACTCAGGGTCAGAATTGACCCAACGATAGTAGTTGAGGGTTAAAAAGAACAGAACAGGAATTTTAAAAAAAAAATCAAAGATGCTGATTACAGTATTTTCATCAAACTTCGATGATTGCTGAAATAATTTTTGGGGAACTGATTCCTGGAAAATAATTTAATCGAAGTGGGTGGCTTCATCTATTAGAGGAAATGTCAATTATATACCATTTCAGTTTATTTTCATAAGTCTACTGTACGTGCATATCAATTTTATGTTAATGAAGAACATATTAACAGCAACTGAATTTTCAAGATTAAATACATTAGAAATAAATTTACCTTACCTCAGTGAGATTCGAACCAATGCCATTGAAGATTTGAATTTTGCGAATTGCCACGTTACCTACTTGGCCATGAGTGGGTAACACCATTTCAAGTGGGGATGGTGTGGAAGGTGTCGGACATGTGGGAAATTCAAACCCGTCATTTTTTTAGCGGATCCCACCAGTTGAAATTTGAAGGTGCATGAACTACATACCAAAATGCACTTGGCTTCCCGAGTATATGTTTTAGCAATTGGAGCATGTGTATAAATGGATATGTGCTAATAAACTTTTATTGAAATTATCTTATATGATTATTACTAAAAAACATATAAATACAAACTCAAATAAAAATTGGGAATATCATTCTTGCAAGGGTGAATGAGATTAAAGTGCTTGGCATTAATTTAAACAAAAACCTAAATTTCAAAAGTCAAGTACAACATATCAAATCCCAAATATCAAGATTTCTGCTCATATTATTTAAACTAAAAAAAAAGACTCTTCCTCAAAACGCACTCCTTACCCACACTTATTATATTATATTACAACACGGGGTAGCTCAAAAAAATATTTAAAAAATCCTTTGAAAGTCATTCATAAAAAATGTTTGTGAACCCTCTCAAATAATGATAACAAACAAAGTCACACTTCCCAGTGTTTAAAGGGTTGAATTTAAAAATAAGTGACTTCTACAAATTCATTGTTGCTGTCAATATGTTCAAAGTTATCAACAAAAATCAACATAATTACTTATTCAGCAGGTTTGTCTACTACGTGGGAAGAAATAACTGGAGTTATTGTAACGCATAGTTCCTATATAATAAAGTTTATATATATATATATATATATATCGGTATGAAACTAAAACTGAAAATGCAGCAATAAGATGCGATTTCTGTCAAAAACTGCACGACTTTATCTGCATCAATTGGGATGATAGGAAAATATCTCTTGTCTCGAACGCGAAACATATCGTGGGAATCAAATTTCTGTGTGACGCATGTACACGGACTGTAAACTCCTTCGCGGTATTTAAAGAAATGTAGAAAGCAAATTCGAATGTTGCAAAAAAGGATGAAATAATGGGGAAACAAGAGTCCAGAAATGTGCCAATGAAAATTCGGGTGGATGAGAGAGAGGAGGAAATAACGAATAACACTATAATAACGAATAACAATATAATAACAAATAACAATATAAACAATATAATACGGAATGAAGACATAGATGAAAGAAAAGAGATAAGTGAAAGTTGCGAGGTAGTAAAACTATCTAACGAGCGAAATGATAAAAAGATAACTAAAAACGTAGGAAATAAACAGCCAAAGAAAAATGATGATAATACCAAATTTAAGAACATTGAAAATAATATGTAAATATGAAAATATGAAAATACCGCATGTAAATACTACGCAAAAGGGAACTGCAGATATCGGGATGGGCAATGCATCTATGCACATCCCACATTATGTAACACACATTACACAAGTGGATATTGCAAATTTGAAAAGAAGTGCAAGTTCCACCATCTTACTGTCTGCAACACTATGCAAGATATGGGAGGTGCAAATACGGACAAAAATGCCGTTACCACCACCCTCAAAGGAACGCAACGGGTGAACAGGAAAAACGAACATCAAAGAAGGGTACCAATCTTTTAGATGTAGCCAACACAATTCAGCTGCTAAATACAATCCAGCAAATACAGTCATCTGACAATATAGGAATCCGAGAGCCGGACAGAAGGCACGCCCAAAGACACTTCATGCGTTATCGGGACAACAGGTACGACAAAGATAAAAAGAGGCAAATTCTCGCAGGACCACAAGGCAACGAAACCGGCACCACCATTGGAAAATGAATCGGAACCACCTGTATGCGAAAACGATAGAGAAAAAATAAAAATAATCCTAGTCAACATTCAGGGCCTTAAATCAAATCATTCCCCGGACAAAGTTTTATACCTGAAAGGACTCATGCAAGAAGCCGGAGCAGATTTTGCATGCTTACGGAAACTCAGCTAAAGGACTGCCAGGCGAACTGTGAAAACTGTGAGTTCTGTGTTGACAAAAAAGAAATACAAATTGACAACGATAACATACTCCGAGCCGAGAGAACAGTGAAACGTAAAGGAGGATGTGCTGTTTACACACGCGAAAGGCATATGGCAGAAATGACTATAAGTACCTCAAACAGCTACGTAGAATGTGTAGCAGCAAAAGTTGAAAAATTAAATATGGTGCTAATTATAATGTACAGGCCCCCAAACACGCCAACCTCAAAATTTTCAGATTCCATTACAGAGGTAAGAAACTGAGTAAAAGATCTACATTCTCCAACCCCAAATATTTTTCTCTGTGGTGATTGTAATTTCCCATTCATGAAATATAAAAGGATAGGAAAAAAAAAATATATATATATACCAGGACAAAGGGGGCACTGGAAGACCAGGAGCAGGTAAAAATGCTACTAGCTCCAGCTGATGAATTTATGTTAACGCAAGAAATAACAGAAAACACAAGAAAAACAACTGCCTAGAGTTGGTATTCACAAACAACAGCAACCTAATTGATAATGTAGAAATATCCCCAACTATAATATCGGACCACATTATTGAAATAACACCAATATAAAAGCAACAGGAAATGAAAGAACACGAACAACAGAAAGAAGCAAATCGAAATTTTTAATTTTCACTCCAAAGCTATAAACTGGGAAGATGTTACATCCAGCATGGAAGTAATAGATTGGAAAACCATTTTCGAGGCCAAAACAACGGAGGAGATGCTAATGACTTTAGAGGAGAAGATGCTGGAAATTGTGGAAAGACATGTCCCAAAAAATACAACAAAGAGGAAAGAGAAGCAGGTTCGAGAGACAAAAGAGGTCACTGTTCAGAAAGAGAAAAAGAGTGACTGCAAAATTAAGTAACTGTAAAGATAAGAACATCAGAAAAATATTAAATGATAAACTGCAGAGTATCGATGACGTCATACAGAAACTAATTGAGAAGCATACAGAAAAAGAAGAAGACGACGCTATAGAAGCGATAAAGGTTAACTCAAAGTACTTCTATAATTTTGCCAAAAGGAAGTCGAAAAACCATGCGACTATCGGACCTCTGAAAAACAGGAACAGTGCTTTTTCTGATGATCTAACAGAAGTATTTGAAATATTAAGAGTTCAATAAGAATCATCTTTCAGTATCCCAAAAACTGACAAACTGATATGCGATAGAAACGCGTTCTTTGAAGAAGAACTACAAGGGGAAAGTATAACGGACTTCGACTTTACGATAGATGATATTACACAAGCTATAGGGAAACTAAAAACACACTGGCAGGATCGGATAAATGGAATGCCACACTGATTAAAAACTGCAAGAATTCAATCGCTGAGCCCTTATATTGGATATGGAGACGATCACTAGACACGGGAGAAATACCGGGCATCCTGAAGAGCGCGAACATAGTCCCAGTATATAAAGGAGGAGAAAATATTTGAAAGAATAATTAGGCAGAAAAGCTATGACTTTTTGGAAACTCAGAAAAAAATTCAACGATGACCAACATGGGTTTCGGTCAGGCAGATCATGCCTCTCACAACTAATGGAACACTACAAGTTGCATAATGGGGGGGTGAGTTTTTTTTGGGGGGCATTCAATTGACCTAACCGGGCATTCAATTAACCCGGGCAACGCCGGGTACCTCACCTAATATATATATCTTCGCCTTCCTGTCTGTCTGTCTGTCCTTTATGCAAGCGCAAATCGTTTAACCTAGAGCTACCAAATTTGGCACGGGAACATCTTATGGGATGAGGAATGTCAACACAGAGTCGGTCAGCCTGTCTGTTTGTCTGTTTGTATTACGGGCGGCAATGTGAAGCTCGAGATTTTCATGACTGTGTTCTTTTCTATAGTTTTATTAACCAAATAATTGAACCGACAGTAATTGGGAGTTCAAGTATTTGGTCAGGGGGTTTTTGGGGGATATCTGATCAGATTCAGAAATCTTGACACAATGTAAAGCTCAAAATTTTCACGGCTGCGTTCTTTTCTGTAGTTTAGCCTGTCTGTTTGTGAAATTTATCGCGGGCAGTAATGGGGGAAGGGTGGGGGTAAGTGGGGAGGGGTTGGGGTAATGGGGAGGGGTGGGGGTAATGGGAGAGGGGGTTAGCCCCAAGTTGGATAAAGGGGCGTAAGGGGTTTTTGGGGGGCATTCAGTTGACCTAACTGGGAATTCAGTTGACCTAACCGGGCATTCAATTAACCCGGGCAACGCCGGGTACCTCACCTAGTATTTCATATTTTCGCCTTTCTGTCTGTCTGTCTGTCTGTCCTTTATGCAAGCGCAAACCGTTTGACCTAGAGCTACCGAATTTGGCACGGGAACCTCTTATGGGATGAAGAATGTCAACACAGAGTCGGTCAGCCTGTCTGTTTGTCTGTTTGTATTACGGGCGGCAATGTGAAGCTCAAGATTTTCATGACTGTTCTTTTCTATAGTTTTATTGACAAAATAATTGAACCGACAGTAATTATTTGGTCAGGGGGATTTTCGTGGATATCTGATCAGATTCAGAAATCTTGACACAATGTGAAGCTCAAAATTTTCACGGCTGCGTTCTTTTCTGTAGTTTAGCCTGTCTGTTTGTGAAATTTATCCCGGGCAGTAACGGTGGAAGGGTAGGGTGGGGGGAGAGGGTGGGGGAATGGGAGGGGTGGGGTAATGGGGAGGGGTGGGGTAATGGGGAGGAGTGGGGATAATGGGGGAGGGGTGGGGTAATGGGGAGGGGGTAATGGGGGAGGGGGTTAGCCCCCAAGTTGCATAAAGGGGGGTGAGGGGGTTTGGGGGGCATTCAGTTGACCTAACCGGGCATTCAGTTGACAACCGGGCATTCAATTAACCCGGGCAACGCCGGGTACCTCACGTAGTGTATATGTATAATATATAATATATATACAGGGGTGCAGTGCCAATTTTATAGGTGCCGGAGCTCTGGTGGGCCTGACAAAAGCCTGCCATTTCCTATCCTGTTTCTATATATGCCACACGATGACTAAGTATTTCGTGTTTGCACTCACTCACTAAACTGTTGATAATTAATGGAGACAATTTTTTTGTTGCTTGTTATGGTAATTCCTCCAAACTTCCTCTTGCAGAGGTGCCGGAGCGGCGCTCCGGTGAGCTCCGGCAGCACTGCACCCCTGTATATATATATATATGCAAACCCACAAGGGAAAAGGAAAAAGATTCCAAGGCCTTGCGTGTATTCAGAAGGCCTTGGAATCATGTTTATTTTTCCCTGTGGGTTTGCATCATTCATTCATTTCACGTGTTTAAGTGTGAAATTCATCCCATATATATATATATATATATATATATATGATGCAAATCCACAAGGAAAAAGAAAATGATTCCAAGGCCTTTCGTGTATTCAGAAGTACACCTCGTCAGGGAATTCCCTAACGAGGTGTACTTCTGAATACACGAAAGGCCTTTGAATCATTTTTCTTTTTCCTTGTGGGTTTGCATCATTCATTCATTTCACGTGTTTAATTGTGAAATTCATCCCATATATATATGGAAATGCCACAAATAATAATATTAATAATAATATACACACACACACACACATATATATATATATATATATATATATATATATATATATATATATATATATACAATATGGCAATTCTATAAAAATTAAATAATTACCACACCGTTCCGAGCAATTACTTTTCAATTTCAAGTCGGCTTATATAATTAAAATTAATATAATTAAAATTAATTATAATTAATTCCACTAAATCGGTGTAACACTAAATAAAGTTACATTTTAGTTCATAAAATGAAAAATTAATTATATTTTTCAAAATGAATTTTAATTAAATTTTATAAAATAGTGTCTTTTGTGTTTTGCAAATTCATTCAGAATTAATCCCCTAAATGGGATTATGATGAATAAAAATTAATCATGTAATCTCCCTCAGTGATTAATGACTATAAAAATTAATAATAAGACTCACTGTTAACTTAACAACTACTCGTTATTCGAAAGAATTTATAAATCCACTGTAATTAACTAACCGTTAACCCTATAATTGAAATGTTAATAAAACATGCAATTTCCGGCCTTAAAAACTCCATCTAAATAGTGTTAAAAATGGTAGTCTCAGTAAGTGTGAATTAAATGTTTCATTTCCGAAGAAATGTTAATTAAACGTCACCCAAAATAGGCATATAATGTCCATAAAGATAATTATTTGTCAACATATTTCATTCATTCTGTGTGTGTGTGTGTGTGTGTGTGTGTGTGTGCCCGCGCGTGCGTGTCTCTATATATGACAAAGCTCATACAAAAAATCAGGTTTGATTATAGTGATTTTTAGTATTATATATATATATATATATATATATATATATAAATATAATATATATAAACGTTGTAATAGAGCAGTAAAGGGTGAAAGTAATTTATACAAAAGAACCCTTCTAATGATGTCGTATTTTGCTCGGTCATGTTCCTATAATTAAGGGTGAAAATCCGCTTTTCACCTTAAATTTCCACCTTGGGAAAGTCATTTTTTAATCTTTTGGCTTCGAACTATTTCATTATGCACGAATTTCTCCATTTATTGAGCTTCGATCGTGACAGAATGATTATTCGTATATATATATATATATATATATATATATAAAATCAGATAAATTAAATGAAATTCAGTTGAACGTCAAAGCAGGCGTTCGCATTACGCTCCGTTAGCAAAGCGTAACAATGCAATAACATCTTTATTGTTACCCAAATTTTAGGGCAGTTTTACGCGAGTCTGACGATATATATATATATACACACACACACACATATATATATAACGGTGCAAATTCCGTAAAATATTAAAATTCCCAAAAAGAAAATTAAAAAGAATTAAAATTAAATTAAAAACGTAACTGCGCAAAATATTTCGACGGTATTTCCTTCTTCTTTCGGGCTGGAATAGAAATTGAACACAAGAGAGAGTTCAAGAAACGTTATGCCTCTGGCATCTGAAAACCTCTGGATATAGACCTATAGAAGAGTTTTTGGAGAAATAAAAGTTGGTGAAAAAAAATCTAAGAAAAATAGATAATTTTTTGACATTAAAAATTATAATCGGTGTTTTTTATTAAATACAATTTGGCCAATTTCCTCCTATCACTCTTATCAATATTTAGAAAAAGATAAGAATTATTAATATTTATATTATTATGGTCACATTCTAAGCGATGTTTATGTAAGGCTGTAAGTTATCATCAGCAATATTTAGACTATATTTGTGCTGATATATATATATAATATATATATATATATATACCGGCGGATCCAGGGGGAGATGAAGGGGCTCGAGCTCCCCACTGAACACTCATCTTACAGGAAATAGCCTTTCCTCTTATCTTTTCAGATTTACTGTGTCTTTGCCACAGTAAAAACTGGCTATTTATTATTATTATTATTATTATTATTATTATTATTATTATCAATTACCTTATTACCCTTGGCATGAACTAAAATACTCATAGATTGACTGCGTGTTCTCTTAACCAATTAGTGCTTACTGACTCTTAAACAGGGCAGCCACATTGTGCTTTTTGTGCATTAGGTAAAGGTGGTATTCCTCTGCTCTATACTGGGCACGAGTATAGGCACCACTAACCCCAAAGGAATATCCTAGATCCGCCATATATATATATATATATATATATATATATATATATATATATATATATATATATATTTTAGTTTTTATTTAAAATATTTATTTATTTACAATATTTTTTTTTTACTTTTTAAATGTCCAAAATTTCGAGATTTCTCAATCGAAAACATTTTCGTAAGTTATTTTTGAGAACTGTTGGCAATCATTTTTTGAAAATGTTGGTTTTTTTTATATAACAACATTTATCACGTAATATTCATTACTATTGCGGGGGCAGGGGGTATTTCATGTTTCAAGCATTCATTAATTCTTTGCTTCGTTTTTGTACAATCTGCCTTTATATTAATACAGGGTACTCCACAAAACGTAATCGCGGAGATTAAGATTTGGAGAATTTCAAATCATATTCCGGGACATTTTGGTTATGAAGTGTCTTGGTCATCGTATTTCACAGATCTTAATAAGTGCCACTACTTTTTTTTTAATTGAAAAATACAATTTTAAGCAATTTACAATTTCTAAGTATAAAAGTTTTTATTGAATGTTTATACAGAAAAAGTTTTAGGCTAGATAAAATAAATAGCCCTTTGTTGAACACCATATAGACCAGGCTTCTCCAACGCACAGGCGCGGGCCAGAGTCCGGCCCGCCAAAGATTTGTATCAGGCCCGGCTGGCGGATACTGAAAATTCATTATCTAATGTCATATTTTATTTCAATAAAATTTAATTTTAAAATAAAATTTTATCTAAAATTTGCGCACTGGACCTCGGTGCGGGTCATTGGCTGAAATATGGCCCTTCATGAAAAAGGTTGAACACCCCTGATATAGACCCTCCCGGCTTATAGATGGGGTTGACAAAAGTAAATAGACACTTTTGTTTGATCCAAACTGTTTTGATTTGATTATAAACGTTAATGAACAATAACGAATTAATTGAATCGAAATATTTAAAATCGTCTCTTTTTTTTTCCATTTCCATTTATTGAGTTAAGAAATTTATTATTTATTAACTTTTATAATCAAATCAAAAAGCTTTGGAAAAATAAAGGCGTCTACTATATATATATATATATGCACGCACACACAGTATATATATATATATATATATATATATATATATATATATATATATATATATATAAAATTTTACACATAAAAAGAAATAGGAAATATTTTCTTGGAGCCGCTTTTATGTGTGTGTATATATATATATATAATATATATATATATATATATATATATATATATATATACAGTATATATATATATATATATATATATATATATATATTTCAACTGCAAAGAACACGCAGTATAATTAACGTAAAGAACGACGCTTGTTAGAAGAACATTCCGCGCAAGATGAGGAGGGAGAACGAACAAATGAAAAAACGAGGTAACCACCCAGGAATCGAACCCGGGATCTTCCGATTGCCGGTCAGATATGATAACCACTACACCATGGTCTCCCTCCTCATCTTGCGCGGAATGTTCTTCTAACAAGCGTCGTTCTTTACGGTAATTATACTGCGTGTTCTTTGCAGTTGAAATGTATATATAGGTGCGGCATGGGGGAGGTGCCCCCCTCGGGGCATTGGTTTCAGCGCGTATGTAGGAGAATTACGACTTCTGATCGAGTGAGGACCATGGTGTAGTGGTTATCATATCTGACCGGCAATCGGAAGATCCAGGGTTCGATTCCCGGGTGGTTACCTCGTTTTTTCATTTGTTCGTTCTCCCTCCTCATCTTGCGCTGTATGTTCTTCTAACAAGCGTCGTTCTTTATATATATATATATATATATATATATATATATATATATATATATATATATATACCCTTACTAATCTTAAAACTGTTAAAAGTAACATTCATGGTTTTCTTAGTTGTGTGTGTGTATGTGTGTGTGCGTATTTTAGTCCTAAATAAACTCGGCTCCTGCAACGAAGTTGGATGTTTGCCCGACCTTTTTGAGCACCCTGTATTAAAAATTAGTTAAACAGAGAAACTGTTGAAACTCCTGAAAAATGTCAATTTTAGCAGACTGATCTGTACAGTCGATGACACTTTAATGGAAATAATTTGTCAAACTTCATAAGTTCAAATATCGCGAAATCCTTTCATAAATTTGGTCATATTTTATTTAAAGGGACTTTAATTTGAACGTTCAAAGTTTTTTATTTCGTGAACACACACACACACACACACACACACACACACACACACACACACACATATATATATTTGGTGAGTCAGAAGTGCTGCCTCAAAAGTATTTCTTGTATAGTTATTTTGAGGTAATTTGTGTGTGTGTGTGTGTGTGTGTGTCAAGTATTAGTCGACTATTCTAAACTATTTTTTCATTTATTTATTTATTAAAAAAGTAATATTGTCGGAAGTTATCAATGAATAACAGTAGATCTAAACTTCCCTACAGAAGTACTTTCTGTGACAGTATATATATATATATATATATTATTGATATCGCATTGGCATACGTTTGAAATATTACTTCATGAAGCCTATTCACTGTCATGAAACCTATTCACCTTTATGAAACCTATTTACCTAACCTATTTTTTCAATATCTAACTGGGTAACAGCTTGAACGAGTTTTTTGATATATTATATATAGAAAATTAAGTTATTATATAACTCAAAATACTTTTTTACAGTTCGTTTAAACTCGTACCTTTTTGTAGAACTGAGCACCACGTGTTTTGAGGTCTACAAAGATATCTTTAGTCTACAAAAGAATTTGCGCTGACCTGACTTGAATTTGTGCTGACCTGACCTGACCTGAAATGACTTGACTTTATCTTTGGGGACGAATGTGAGGTGAAGGCGGACTATAAAAGGGGGAATCATGAAGACAAATATTAGTTCAATTACATTAAAACAAAAAATTTAAAGGACAAATAAAACAAACAATTAATTCTATGAGATATAATGCCCGGTTAGGCTAATTGAATGCCTGGTTAGGTCAACTGTATGCCCTTGACAACTGGTTAGGTTAAGTTGTGATATCACAACTTAACCTAACTGATCGTCAAGGGCATACAATTG
This sequence comes from Bathynomus jamesi, assembly GCA_023014485.1. Taxonomy (NCBI): domain Eukaryota; kingdom Metazoa; phylum Arthropoda; class Malacostraca; order Isopoda; family Cirolanidae; genus Bathynomus; species Bathynomus jamesi. The sequence goes on along the minus strand of JAJOZX010014523.1, from coordinate 54,501 downwards.
ACCTAACCGGGCATTCAATTAACCTAACCGGGCATTATATCCCATAGAATGAATTGTTTGTTTTATTTGTTCTTTATATCTTTTGTTTTAATGTAATTGAATTTGTAAATATGTTGTAGACCGCACGCTATAGTGTAAATATCTTTGTAGGCCGCACGCTATAGTAGCACCAAAATGACTTATTATTATTATTATTATTATTATTTTATTACTAATAATTTAAGGGATCAAAGCGTACATAATTTCCTACTTTCTACCTACAAACCTATCGATCCAACACTCGAAATCTATTGATAGACGCATAAAATAAACATATTTATTAAGCTAATGTAACTTGGTGTCAGCAAAAACCCTTGGCCCCCTCCCTGCATACAAAAAATGTACAAAGATCAAACACACTTCTTTCTAATAAGTCAGAATTATGTCTCCTCGTAAAATAGTAAATGTTCAAAGGAATCACACCAGGTACATTATCTCAATACTTCATTGAAGGGGATACGAAGCAATCTAATTAAGAATGATAACTACCTCAGTAAAGTAAGTCCCCCCCCTAACAAAATACAGACGCTGAAAGGACGATGCAAACAAGAGCAAGATTCTGTACCAGTCTGAAAACCCTCGAACGATAAATTAAATAACAATAACAGTTTTGGAAATTTGTTAAATGGCAATCGGAGGTTGTAAAACTGTCTTTCACCATCAGGAATCAATGAGGTGTTTGGGGCGGTAGAAATTGCGGATGTGTTTAGAAGCTATTATTCAAAGGCTCTTAATAGCGTATTGAAAGAGGGTGAACTTTATAACAGCGACTGAAATACTTTTCAACTTAATGATGTGAATGAATGTGAGCGAGAGAACTTTCAGTGTCTGAAAATAAACGTCTGATTTAAGATATGAAAGCAGGTTTTTCTCTCTCTCTCTCTTGGAATCTCTCTGTGTAAGTCGTTCGATGAACGGTTAAAATATACATACGATGTGCATTTATTTGTATACATATATATTTCTTTGTTTATATTTTCGTATATATTTACTTTATAATCGACATTTTCTCACTTTTATATTTTTGCCGAAAATGAGTATAGACAAAAAACAAATACTTCCTACAACCTTCTATACGAAGAAATATTATCTTCTTTTGGCTCAAATCACGCGATAAAAGAAGTTTTCAAAACCATTTCTTCTCTCTAAAGAAGTTAGGTAGCATTAAAAAAGGTTATTGTATCATCTAACAAGAAGTTTTGATACCCAAAAGAAGGAAAAATTTCCTCTAGAATGTACCCTCAAAAAGAAATTATAAGTTCTAAATTTAGAAGGTCTTATTTTATCGTGCATCTTTTCAGAAATAAATACTAGCCACAGTCCAATTCCAGTATAGATTCATTTACTTCTTTGAGTGAATTGCTCACAAAGCTGTTCCATCTTCAGAATGTTTGTTATCACATGGCCATCCCTTAATCAGCTTGGTTTAATAGTCATTCATTTGATACTGCATTTATGTTTAAGAAAAGTTGTAAATAAATTTAATGATGATATTGATAATGATAATGATAAGCTTTAATGAAATAATTAACTCATTGATAATTGTTTCTTAGAGTTACAAATGCATATGATATGAACTTATGAAGTATAGTTATTTTTTCAAATTGCCAAACTTTAACAATTTCAAGAGGTCGTCCTGCGAACTACATAATCCTTGCGATATTACGTTAATAAATCCTTGAGGTAAAAAACTAATATGCGTTACTGACACGTACAAACCACTCGAAGAAGCATGGTCTTGATCAGTGGTTCTCAAACTGGGGTACGGCGTGCCACCAGGGGTACGCGAGGGAATCTTATGGGATACGCGAAGGGGTCCTGAAAATATAACCCTTTTAATTTTATATAGGCTTAACAAACAACCACGAGTCACACGGTCGTAAAGAAAGTAAAAATCGTCTATCTCTCTCAAAAATACAGAAAATAATGTGAAATAATTCAAGGGGTACAGAAGAAGGAAAAAGTTTGAGAACCGCTGGTCTTGATGATTACAGCGTTACTAAAGCAAAACCCCCGTATTTCTCTCCTAAAAGTTAACCGACGGATGATCTGTATTCAAAATGAGTAGAGAACGGACTGAATATACGAGTATAAAAGAATCAGATACGTGGGTCAGTCACATTATAAGGTAGTTCTGTGCGACAACGCAGCCATAAGGAATAGACAATATCAAAATTGCTAAAGCAGATAAAAAAAAACTTCGCACAAATGACACTAAAGTTTTGATTTTCAAGCATACCTTTTACATGAACGTCTGTGAACAGTAATCAAAAGGTTAATTACGAGAGTGCCACGGGTAGAACCCTAAATTTGCTTAATAATACAGAAAAATATTACTTGTCTACAACAACGAAATATATGGCCAACTATTTGTCACCAAAACTAAATGGTTTATCCAACCACGCTTACACTTTTCTGGCAACGGTCAGAGTACTTTGAACTTTTCTGAGGAGAACATACGCGTATCATTAATATCGCTATTAAAGTCCAAAACTCTAGCTTATAATCCATTTATTCAAACCTTACATTTGGTGGCACGATTCTTCGGAGTTATGGACGTGTCAGGATGGAAATGTATACAATACCATACAGAAGGTTTTTATTATTTTATTTTCCAAATTAACACGTTTCTTTAAGTTATATATATATATATATATATATATATATATATATATATATATATATATATATACTCTCAGATAGTCATATACTTTATTAGTTATTATTACTAATATATTCGTAAATATTCATACGTACTACCATAATTGATGTTATTAAAAATAATAATACAGTAGTATTACGATTAATCTTTACAATATACCAACGATTTTCACTCAGTAAAGATTTCTCTCTCTCTCTCTCTCTCTCTCTCTCTCTCTCTCTTTATATATATATATATATATATATATATATATATATATTAGAGAATAGAGAGAGAGAGAGAGAGAGAGAGAGAGAGAGAGAGAGAGAGAGAGAGAGAGAGTACAATTTATTATAAGTTATGCTAACATATGCATTAAATATCAATAATTTTTTTTAAAATCTGATTTGAGAAAGTAATTTATTGGTGTTTGAATATTTTATCCCTCATCGGATTGATGGAATGATATGCAAATGATATTAGAACGCATTCACGACAGGAGGTCCACTTTCATACCAGTAATTAGAGTTGGACATATAAATAACTAGTGAATTTAACCATTTAATCACTCCGATGTATAATAGTACTGGCGACACCTACACACACACACACACACACACACACACACACACACACATATACACACACAGGGTGTTCAAAAAGAAACTCAACCCAAAATAGAAAAGAAGCGGGTTAGGTTAGAATGATATAATGATATATGCATTTTCCATTAACTTGCGTTTCTTTTTGAACACCCTATATATATATATATATATATATATATATATATATATATATATATATATATGATGGAATGATATGTATAAGCCAGGTGCCGGGTTATTTAAGTCCATATGTCTAAAAACGCTAATTAATGAAACCTAACTTTAACCTAACGGGTCCTAACCTAACCTTATAATGGCATCGAACCGAGTAAAACGTGATAAGTATTTCGGACACAATTGATGGCTCGAAGGGTGTTTCCTGTTAACTTATTAAATAGTGAGATACTCGCTAATCTAGCCTATACTCAAACCTTAACTAACTTACCTTAGCGTGACCTAATCTAATAAATTAGGACCAACGTCTCCCTTTTTTTTAACATTCAAAATGCTCTTAGGTTTTTATATATAAAGTTTTTAATATTCCGGGGTAAAAAAAGTGTTACCTCACAAAATAATTACCTCATTACATCTTTGAATTATCACACATTAGCCTTCGTTTATGCCCACTTGCCTATACACACACACATACACACACGAGATGATGCTGCGAGATGCTCGTACCTTGAATGGGTGTATGGGCGGAGTGGCGTTTCGTAGAACAGTGAAACATTTATCGCGTGTCTAATATTTAACTTGTAAAAATCTGTTTTCTAAACCTTGAATGAATTATAAGTTTAAGATTAAGTTTTGACGTATATATATATATATATATATATATATATATATGAAAATTATTTCACGAAAGTAACACGTGAAAAATATTTATGATGAATAAAACCACGAAGGAAAGGAAACACAGAGTGGTGCTCAAGCGCTTTCGTCTAATGACATCCACAGGATTCATCATATATATATTTTATATATATATATATATATATACACAAACTCAGAATGGTTCCCTGAGAAAATTATATGTTAAACACAGACCGTGCATGGAACAAGGAACTCTTCTGGGAAAATTAAATCCACTATAGTCCGAATAAGTAATGGTAAATGACAAATACCATAGTTTTTCTTTTTCATGATGTTAGCCCGACGTGGGCTAACGTCGGGCTAACATCATGAAAAAGAAAAACTATGGTATTTGTCATTTACCATTACTTATTCGGACTATAGTGGATTTAATTTTCCCAGAAGAGTTCCTTGTTCCATGCACGGTCTGTGTATATATATATATATATGTGTGTGTGTGTGTGTGTGTGTGTGTGTGTGTGTGTGTGTGTGTGTGTGTGTGTGTGCGTGTGTTTTATTTAAAAATCTCACATCGCAAGCAGTAAGCAAAGCTGTCTTTATTAATATTAGATGAGAAAATAAATATTTAATCTTATAAATTTAGATTTATATGCCTTTCAACCTTTCAAATGTTCCGCGCGATGATTCCTCATTTCACGAAGGTCAAGCTTGTCGCCCCCTCCTCTCGAGTTGGCCTGGTGAAGTAGTGAGTTGGTTTCTTGTACTCTCCACCTCACATAGCCAGGTACGCCCGGCTCATCGGCGATTGTTCTGAGCCAGGCGTCTAATCTTCTTTTGAAGATGTTCACCGCAACACCATTCGTGTTCCTTAGGTCTTTAGGCAGCTGATTAAACAGTTTTGGTCCTCTCACAACAAAACTATTTTCTTTCAGGGTTAAGGATGTTCCCTGTCTCGTCTTTAATTTGGGAACACGACACGGTCTTCCTCTTCTACTTTCCACCGTTGTTTGGGGAGTTACAGGGTTTACAGTAAGATTAGGGACTAGTTTCTCCATTATTTTCCAAATGTAAAGGATGATGTATCTCTCTCTTCTCCTTTCCAGTGAATATAGGTTTAGTTCGCGTAACCTTTCCCAGTAATTTAGTTCTTTGCACCCATTGATCTTGGCTGTGAAGCTTCTCTGAATCCCTTCTAGCTGTCTAATGTCTTCTTTTTTATATGGGGATGTTAGGACTGAGCAGTATTCCAATTTGGGTATGATTAGTGTTTTCAGTAGAGGAATCATTATATTCCTATCACTTTGTTTAAAGGTTCTCACTATCTGCCCAGTTATTCTCTTTGCTCTCTTTACTGCTATCTTATTTTGTGTTTCAAATTTCACACACACACACACACACACACACACACACACACACACACACACACATATATATATATATATATATATATATATATATATATATATATATATATAATATATATATATATAGGGTGTCTCAGAAGTAGCGCACCATAGGCTTTATTTGGATTTACGAAGTTTACGAGTCGAAATGGTTTAAAATTGATGTTTAATTACAATATATGTTCGATAATGTTCGAATAATAAAATTAATAGTATGTACAATTAATCAAAAAGCTATCTTAAAATAATTAAATTGAATGAAGCTACATCAGCCAATGGTGCGCGACTTCTGAGACACCCTGTGTATATATATACTCTCATTAGCATCCTGCATCAGTGAGGAAACTCAGGAGGAAATGTATATATTATAGCGATGTAAGACTTTTCACTGAATTACGCCATAAATGGCTGGATCGTTATATTAAGCTGACCAACCCTTACAAAGAATCGTTTGCAGGCAAAACAGTCTCGGTGTAAAGGAATACACTCGTATTAAAATATTTCAGAAATACAGGGTGATTTCCCCCACCCCCCAAGAAAAAAAAAAATATATTAGGGCCCTGCGAAGCTTCAAGATTCGATTTGATTTCGAATCGGGAGAGAGGATTCGATATGATTCGTTAGCTTGGCTCCGATTCGATATTTTCGAATCTCCATTAAGCCCAGTAAACAACATCAGTGATGTTTTGAAGAACACTTTCGTAAATAAACACTTTTCTTTTTACTTAGATTATAATTCAATCTTTATACTGAGACCAATCTCTCTTGCGCAATAACACTTTTATCATACTTTAATACCATTGTTTCTCCTCATGATCAAATACTTAATACATTTTTTTTAGAAGGATTTACTTTGTCCTTTGTTCTCAACAAGATTTAATTAATTTTATGCTTATTACTAATTGGGTGGAGAAACACTCTAATCTATATGTATACAGTTGATTCGATTCGAGATTCGATTCGATTTGAATTGTTTGGGATGATTTGATTCGAGATTCGATTCGAAAAAAAATTGTGATTGGGGGAGCCCTAATGTGTGTGTGTATATATATATATATATATATATATATTCTACCCCCGCAAAAAAAATTATGTAACGAGTTATATTTGGAACACTTTTTTTTGTGTTTGGGGGGGATACCCCCCTCCTCCCGCTGTATTTGCATGAATTGAACCTCGAAACATTACTAATTTTTTTATAAAGTTAGTTTTGGATGGCTAACTGGAAAGAGTTTTGGAAATAAAGTTGCTCCCTTCAGTTTTCCTGTAAAGAACTGATGTTTAAGACTCTTATTGTTACAAATCGAACCGTAAACTTTGTGGATGCTGTTTATATAAGTAGATGAACGAATAACAAATCTTGTAAAACGTTTTATACGAAGACCTTATGCAAATTTCATACATTCTCTCTCTCTCTCTCTCTCTTTATCTATCTATCTATCTAGGTCTCTCTTCTCTCTTCTTTCTCTCCGAGTGTACCGAAAAGTTTTTGAGGTTTCCTCTTGTCCTTATAACACTCTCTCTCTCTCTCTCTCTCTCTCTCTCTCTCTCTCTTCTTTTTCTCCGAGTGTACCAATAGATCTTTGTGGTTTCCTCTTGTCAGTTCAAGAAAAGGTTAGACGAAATCTTGCACACTATTTGAGTGTGTAAAGACATTTAGGACCTCAGTCTGCGGAAATTTCTTTTCCTATAAAATAGTTAATATCTGGAACCAACTTCCCTCAGAGGTTGTTTCCAGTCAAAGTGTAAATCTGTTTAAAAATAGGCTAGACAAAGTACTGAACACACTCATAGTTTAAGATTAAAACCTCAGAAAACTCTGCAGGAGTTCACTTGCTCGGTGTCTCTGTGAGCAAGCTAAATATAGAGCTTTTTATATATTCTCCACTTTCCTGTAAAATTTCCTTGGCTACTTTTCCAGGGTCAAGGTATTTTCTTCAACCTTTTTCCGTACCTGCCTCTGGCAGGGAGGGAGCGGAGGGTGGGGAGAGAGCCTTCTACTTTTCTATCCAGTTTTCTACTACTGCTAGGATAGTTGAAAGAAAAATAAACTTTTACAAAATTTTCCCTGGCAACAGTTGCCAGTGGTACCTCCTCGGTATGGGCCACAAGGCCTTTTGAGGTACTTCTTTTCCTTGTAACTCCTTGTAACTCTCTCTCTCTCTCTCTCTCTCTCTCTCTCTCCATATAGCGCGAACCATTAATCTTTATAAGCCTATTAACAAGCCATACTATTTATCATCTGATATAAACCATACAGAAAAGCCGAACAGAAAATAATCTTCAAAAAAAAATTTAATTAAAAAAATTGTTTTTTTTTTAAAAGAAAAAATATTAACAAAAAAGTAACTCGTATGACGAGTGGCACTAATGACAAGTGATAAAAAGAGTGTCATAAATGGTGCCAAACGATGCTGGTTTTGTCATATCGAAATATGTATCATCAACATAGTCTTCGTCTATACGTACCCCAACATACCCCAAAAGAAAGGGTATGCATGTGGCATTGCCCCACTAATTATGTCTTAAAGAAAAGTAAATAAATGAGAGAGAATGACGTACACTTTAAAATGCTATAAACAAACAGTATATATATATATATATATAATATATAATTTACTATCAACGCACTGACGGTGATATAAGTATTTATTGAAAGCTTTGTAGACTATTAAAATATTAACAATTTTATATACAGGGTGGGCGGAAAGTAGCTCCCTATTTTGGATTGGTAAAAAAATACGTATATTACCATTTATTTCAGAAGAAATATATGAAAAGGTAGGCATACATGGTAGGTTTTCTCTAAAATTCAATGTGGGCTCAACTCTTTCCACCAGCTTCTGGAGCCGCCCAGGAATGGCGTCCACTGACTTTAGCAGGAACTCCGGGGGATGGAGGACATGACTTCCCGAATTCGGTCCTCCAGTTCTTCCAATGTCTTCGGTTTGTGCGGGTAGACTTCTTCCTTTACCCACCCCCAAAGAAAGAAGTCGCACGGTGTCAAGTCGGGGCTCCTGGCTGGCCATTGTTGTCCGTGAGTGGCTGGATGCCCACTTCCCTGGGCGTTGGATGGGTCGTCGTGGTCCACATCAATGGCCAGCCAGGAGACCCGACTTGACACCGTGCGACTTCTTTCTTTGGGGGTGGGTAAAGGAAGAAGTCTACCGCACCAAACCGAGGACATTGGAAGAACTGGAGGACCGAATTCGGGAAGTCATGTCCTCCATCCCGCCGGAGTTCCTGCTAAAGTCAGTGGACGCCATTCCTGGGCGGCTCCAGAGCTGGTGGAAAGAGTTGGAGCCCACATTAAATTTTAGAGAAAACCTACCATGTATGCCTACCTTTTCATATTATTCTTCTGAAATAAATGGATAATATACGTGTTTTTTTACCAATCCAAATAGGGAGCTACTTTCCGCCCACCCTGTACATATATATATATAATATATATATTATATATATATATATATATATATATTAATATATATATATATAATATATAATATATATATATATATATATATATATAATATATATAGTTCGTTCTTGACAAAAGGTTATTACACCGAAGTGGAAGACAAGAGAGTCGTTCGTTTTAAAAATGTACATTTGAGCCCTTGGTTCATTAGTAATAGAAATGACATCATTATCTTTTGTCTGTCAACGTTCAGCGTCTGTCATGAACAGCTAAAAACATCGGTTATGTCAACAATGTCAAACACAAAGCAAGTTAAAATCATTTCTTGTTTTCTTGAAATAATGTTTCATTAATAAGTTTTAAAATTTTATATATATATATATATATATGGATGAATTTCACATAAAACACGTGAAATGAATGAATGCTGCAAACCCACAAGGAAAAGAAAAAACGATCCAAGGCCTTTCGTGTATTCAAAGCTACACCTCGTCAGGGAATGAAGTTAAAAGGCGAGAAGCCCATATATATATACAACGTACAGGAAAAACAAAACAATTAGCACATACTTAACAAGGGTTAATGAGAGCAAAAGAAATTTTAACATGATATCGTCAATTTTATAAGTCCCCGAGCTGTTATTGAAATTGTTTTTAAAATGAATAAATGCACATTCTAGAATATTTCGTTCTATTATATCTCTGTTTTTAACAAGCGCTTTAGAACTATCCCACTTGATGCTATGGTTACATCTATACATATGGTTAAATAAAGCATTGGAAGTACTAGCTGTTCTACAAGCATATTTATGCTGTTTTACCCTAATATCTAACGTTTTACGGTTTGGCCTATATATACTGAGTTACATTGTGTACATCCGATCGAATACACACAACCAACAACATTATCAGGGCTATTCTTTATTAGGCGTGATTTAACAGTATTATTATACTTAAAGATTACATTAATGCCAATTGCTTAAGTACAGTTGGAAGGTATTGAAAATTAACATGGTAAGGTAGGCTAAGGATATTTTACGCTGAAATTCCTTTACATTACATTATTATAATACCTATTCTGGCTTTCTTAGACAGTTATCTAAAAATGAAATAGGATAACATAATTTAGTACCAATATTCATGATATTGCATAACTCGGAATCTAAAATTCAGGACTGACAACTCTCAATGCTCCGAAGAAACATAGCAGAGAAAATAGAGGATTTAATCGAAGGATGATGGTCAGAATAAAAATGCACGTAAGAGTTATTATTAGTAGGCTTTCGTTCTATTATATCTCTGTTTTTAACAAGCGCTTTAGAACTATCCCACTTGATGCTATGGTTACATCTATACATATGGTTAATAAAGCATTGGAAGTACTAGCTGTTCTACAAGCATATTATGCTGTTTTACCCTAATATCTAACGTTTTACGGTTTGGCCTATATATACTGAGTTACATTGTGTACATCCGATCGAATACACACAACCAAAACATTATCAGGGCTATTCTTTATTAGGGCGTGATTTAACAGTATTATTATACTTAAAGATTACATTAATGCCAATTGCTTTAAGTACAGTTGGAAGGTATTGAAAATTAACATGGTAAGGTAGGCTAAGGATATTTTTTACGCTGAAATTCCTTTACAATTACATATTATAATACCTATTCTTGGCTTTCTTAAGACAGTTATCTAAAAATGAAATAGGATAACATAATTAGTACCAATATTCATGATATTGCATAACTCGGAATCTAAAATTCAGGACTGACAACTCTCAATGCTCGAAGAAACATAGCAGAGAAAATAGAGGATTTAATCATCCTCGATTAAATCCTCTATTTTCTCTGCTATGTTTCTTCGAGCATTGAGAGTTGTCAGTCCTGAATTTTTAGATTCGAGTTATGCAATATCATGAATATTGGTACTAAATTATGTTATCCTATTTCATTTTTAGATAACTGTCTTAAGAAAGCCAAGAATAGGTATTATAATAATGTAATTGTAAAGGAATTTCAGCGTAAAAATATCCTTAGCCTACCTTACCATGTTAATTTTCAATACCTTCCAACTGTACTTAAAGCAATTGGCATTAATGTAATCTTTAAGATAATAATACTGTTAAATCACGCCTAATAAAGAATAGCCTGATAATTTGTTGGTTGTGTGTATTCGATCGGATGTACACAATGTAACTCAGTATATATAGGCCAAACCGGTAAAACGTTAGATATTAGGGTAAAACAGCATAATATGCTTGTAGAACAGCTAGTACTTCCAATGCTTATTTAACCATATGTATAGATGTAACCATAGCATCAAGTGGGATAGTTCTAAAGCGCTTGTTAAAACAGAGATATAATAGAACGAAATATTCTAGAATGTGCATTTATTCATTTTAAAAACAATTTCAATAACAGCTCGGGGACTTATAAAATTGACGATATCATGTTAAAATTTCTTTTGCCTCTCATTAACCCTTGTTAAGTATGTGCTAATTGTTTTGTTTTTCCTGTACGTTGTATATATATATGGGCTTCTCGCCTTTTAACTTCATTCCCTGACGAGGGTAGCTTTGAATACATGAAAGGCCTTGGAATCGTTTTTCTTTTTCCTTGTGGATTTGCAGCATATATATATATATATATTTATATATATATATATATATATATATATATATATATATATATATATATATATATATATATATATATATATATATATATATATACATATATATATATATATATATATATATATATATATATATATATATTATATATATAATATATATATATATAATAATTTTATATATATATATATATTAATATATATATAAATAATTTTATTATATATATATATATATAATATAATATATATATATATATAAATATATATATATATATATATATATATATAATAATATATAAATAAATAATATACTTTTGGTGTTTTTAAACAACTGTTCAGGATGGACTTGCCTTCGACCCCTCTGTAACTTCCGGCCTTATTTAGGGGATCTGGTGTAGGATCTCGTGTAGGTTGTGTGTGTGTGTGTGTGTGTGTGTGTGTGTGTGTGTGTGTGTGTGTGTTCTTTACTCAGTAAGAGAATCGTGATGGATGACGAAAACTTTATACGGATGAAGGATTTTGCAACTATTTAAAAGAAAATACAGATCAACCAATGAAGTGAAATAAACACCGTCTTAATGAAAAAGAAAAAAAAAGAAGAAAAACCCCTCTCTCTCTCTCTGACACGCAACACGCAATCAAGATGTAAACAAAATACAGTATAGGGAACGGTTAATTATTATTAGTCTAAGCTTTTCCACTGCATAATTACCTCATGAAGGAGCGTTATAGAAAACGTTTGACGTGCATGCAATGAGTCTTTTTATCATGATAAGGTTAAAAAAGTTTAGCCAAAGTTCAATTAAAAATTATTTGTTCAGAAATTTCAGACTAAATTTATTTTGAGTCGTATTGTATTATGGTTATAACGCCCCCCAACCCCCTATCTAGGTAACGTCTTGTCATTTATATATATATATATATATATATATATACACACACACGAAGGTGAACTGACTACATTTATAGACTTTGGGTAATGTTGCGCAAAAGTTTGCGTACTAAACATTAATCTCGTCCAAACGTCATTCAGATATTTTACACCTTTGATGCTTTGAAGAAAAAATATAGTAAATAAGAACACATCCATCAAAATTTTAAGCTTCACAACTAATGCCAAATAATAAAATAATGACAAAGTCACCTTTATTTTATTCAGTTGTGAAAATTGAAAAATGGACTGAAAACTTAGAGGCTGAGTCACTGACATAGCATAATGCAGAACTTCACCAAAGCAATAATACAAGGTATTATCACCCCCAAAGTGGGGGTGGGGTGGGATGAAAGGTGATTAACAATTAATTAAGAAAATATTGTGAAGAGAAATGAAAACACGGAGCTGAATCTTTGTCCCAATAATGCGAAGAACTTTAACAAAAAGAATACTTTCAGACCAATTGAAGAAACATGAAGTTTTGTACAATAACAGAAAAAAAAAAAAAATTCACAACCTTCTAATTTTTATACGTAGAAATATTATTCTTTTCTATTTATTTAAATCACTACAAAAAAAAGAGAGAGATATTTTGAAGAACGGGTGTTCTTTCTAAAGAAAGTTATGTTTTATTAAAAGAACTTATTATACCATTTGACAAGCTTTGATACGCAAAAGAAGAGTAACCTTCCCCTACATAGAATGCACTCTCAAAAAGAAGTTATAACTTCTAAATTTAGAAGCTTTTATTTTGCGTGTACTTGCGTGGAATGATAAAGGGGAAAAACTGAAAATATTAACAATATTAAGAGGCTATGGATCCCACTTAATATGATTACAATTATCCCATTTAATAAGTTATGTTTACAATTATCCCACTTAATATGTTTACAATAAAAGTGTAATGGGAAAAAATTTCACTAATTATTGCTCTGAACGATACATGGATTACGAATGGAGAGTAATTAAATATTAAAAGATCAATCGTTCCAATATTTCAAATACGAAAGTTCGTGAGTTTCAGGAGAGTTTCAAAATGAAAACTTTCTATCCTTTGGATCAAGAATTATATATAATTTTGAAGAGATAGAGAAAGTTAGTGGAAAGAGAAAGAAAGGGTGATAGGTACGATAGATATCATACTTGAAAAAATATTAAGAAAAAATACTTTTAAAAATTAAACAAAGTAAAGCTAAGCCTATAAAGACCGAGCTTTATAGGCTTAGAATTTAGGACGAAAAAGTAAGAGCCATGGAAAAACAGTGTTAATAACAAAAAATATATATAGAAAAGTTAAAATGGTAACAACATTGGGGGGGGGAGGGGTGATAAAGAAGAGCAGGATATGAAAGATATTAAAAAAAAAAAGATGAATACAAACGAGAATGGAGGATGTGAAGATATTATGTCTGAAAGACTAAAAATATATTGCGTAATATTCATAACTAATTATTGGCGAAAATTTATAAGAATAATTTAACTTAGACTTAAATTTTGGTAATAGATAAACTAAATGTCATTAATTTTGCCTAAAAAGCTTCCATGCTTTCAACGGCGTATTCAGAGTACTGTGAATATATTAATGTCATATCAACTATCTAAAAATTGTTAAACTGTCACTTGTATTCTTTTCTAAATAAAGATTTTGAATTTTAAATTTTGAATTTTGAATTTTATATAAATATTTACTAAATTATCCATTTAACTGTTTATAATTTACGTTCATAATTACGTTTATAATTAATTACGCTTAATTACGTTTATAATTACGTTATGTTATGTAAATATAAAATTTTAAAATTTACTCAAAATATTCGTAATTATCAGCTTTTTGCTTTACCCATCCTCTACAGATCTCTACAGAAGTTAAGGCTAACAAAGACCTTAAGATCTACTCCACTAAGGTTAGCCCGAGAAAAAGTTCAAAATTCGAAATTCTGGTTTGGCATATTAAAAAAAGGCTTTGCAACATTTATAATTTTTTACTAATCTTTTTTAATAATTTTTAATAACCAAATATACTAAAATGGAAGAAAAGATATAAAAGAAGTAAAATAAGTTATATTAAAATCGCCTCGTAAAAGTTGTTCGAGTTCCATTTGCGTCATCGCGTGCGTAGGTAAAACTTTAACGCAAAAGTTAAATTATAGCATTTTAACACTTAATATTATTTCTTTGGTACTTTAATTTCTTTAAACTTGTGAGGTACTTCTATTCCGAACGCATTCAGCGTCCATTTGCTCAGGAAATGTTTCAGAATGTGAAAAACAACAGCATTTCGGAGGTTGAATGTGTTATTGTTTTAATATTTCATACAACTTCTTTAGTTGTTGTTTTTTAAAAATTTTATTACTGCCACCAAAAGGAATAAAATATCCACAGAAAAACGCGATATTACCAATTTGTAATTTTTCATGCTTTTTAGAAAATTTGTTTCTAAGCGAACTTTTTCCCGCAACTGTACGCGGTGCTCTAATGACCTTTTTTCGTGGTTACGAAATCACATGAATATTTTCAGAAACAGACCAATATATAATCAATACTGCAAGGACTTTTGCAAATTACAGACATTAGAGCTGTTCCTCCATTATTTAACTGTATAAACATACATTATCTAAGAGCCCACTTTCCATTCTCCATAGGGGTGGGCACGACGCTCGAACTCGGGACCGAAGACACTAAATCAGTTACACAAACAAGGATACATAGGGAGTACCACAAGGGGAATATGGTATATCATCTTCAACCTCAGGGTTCCAGTGTTATCTTTCATTACAAGGCTGTTGGTTTCTGTAAGTATCGAGATTATTTTTAAGGTAAGTTTATAAATCACGTCTTTTGGGATGTTTTTTCTGCGAGTTCATTATACTGTGGCAGGAGGACATTGTAGTTTAGGGGGTTCTCACTAAGGACCCTCACTGCTTGAACCGAATTCAGACTTCAGAACATGACTTAAATGTTGTTGAAAGAGTTAAAAATAATAGTATTTTATTTTATATCTACTCAAGAAAAATTTCTTGTAAACTTCTCAGTGGTATTATATCAGAATTACCATTTTTTAATACGTTCCTCAGTGGTTCCTCAGTTCTGCTAAATCATCGGGAATCTTCATATATCTCAGTGGAATTCGTCGGAATGTAAAGGAACTCTTAAGAATGTAATGAACTTCGAAATTTCTCAATTTCATTCCCAGCTTCTTTTGCATATCAGTGTCAAAGGAATTTGTCGTATACAGTCGGATACTCGCGTAGCTAGAAAGAAAATAGACGCTGAAACTGTATATAATTATATAGTTTTTTTGGTGTTACTAAACAATTTTAGTGATTGTAGAAATATCTAGAAATGCATTTAAAATTTCTCTTTCAAAGACATTCTTCAAACAAACACGCGAGTCTCGTGTCTCCCTCATTCTAAATCCTCATTCTAAATCCTCATTCTAAATCTTCATTCTAAATCCTTATTCTAAATCCTTATTCTAAATCCTATTATTAAACGTTTCATTAGGTAATAATGGTCTCATTTTAGTATGACACTTCAAATGTATAAGTGGATGCATTAATAATTTGGTAATTAATGTTTCGGATGGAACATAAAACGAAATTACGGATGAAGAGAAATGGATTATATACAGGGTGGGTAAAAAAAAAGTGACCCCTTAGAGGTAAACTGTTATATTAAAAAAATGTAAGGGGACTAGAGCTCCCAAACTTCATAGATGCTTACCTTAGTATGTTGTTCGTCTTAATTGAGAAGTTGCTCGATGTGTCCCCCTTCCTGCTCAACGCAGGCCTCCAAACGTGGACGCCACTGATCAATACACCTGTTTACATATCGTTGAGACACCTTTCCCAGCCGAGCAGAATTCTTTCGCGTAGTTCATCTACGTCTCTTATATTGGTACCAGGGATGTAAACTTTGGACTTCAGGGCTTCCCAAACACCATAATCTAGTGGTGAAAGATCGGGGCTACTAGCCGGCCACATATTGAGTTCGATAAAATCCGGTGTTTCGTTATCATGGAATGTGACAGTTTGGCGTGCTCTGTGAGCAGGGGCTCCATCTTGTTGGAAAGTATAGCTTTCATTCTATCTAACTGATATTCGACGAATTAGTGGTGAAAGAAATACTTTCCATCAAGATGGAGCCCCTGCTCACAGAGCACGCCAAACTGTCACATTTCTTGATAACGAAACACCGGATTTTATCAAACTCAATATGTGGCCGGCTAGTAGACCCGATCTTTCACCACTAGATTATGGTGTTTGGGAAGCCCTAAAGTCCAAAGTTTACATCCCTGGTACCAATATAAGGGACATAGATGAACTACGCGAAAGAATTCTGCTCGGCTGGGAGAAGGTGTCTTAACGATATGTAAACAGGTGTATTGATCAGTGGTGTCCACGTTTGGAGGCCTGCGTTGAGCAGGAAGGGGGACACATCGAGCAACTTCTCAATTAAGACGAACAACATGCTAAGGTAAGCATCTATGAAGTTTGGGAGCTCTAGTCCCCTTACTTTTTTTTAATATGACAGTTTACCTCTAAGGGGTCACTTTTTTTTTACCCACCCTGTATATGTATATATATATATACACGCTTTGTTTGAAACATATAACCAAGTGATAATCCTAAATGTGCATCGAATTATCGTACGTTTCATTTGAAACGTATAACCAAAACTGCTATAATGAAGTTTAACGAATTACAGGCAAACCATTGATGAAAATGTACAAATCATACATTTGAAATGCTTCTAAAATGAGACATTGACTACACCATCAAAGATTTAATAGAATTTGGAATGCTTATAATCCCCTTTCGCATGACTTACACGTCATCATTTTAACATATCTACTTCTGTGATCCAACGAACGTCTTGCTAATAAGATTTTTTCCAAGATCTTTTTATCAAGACCGAATGAAACAGGATCGCATGTCATATTTCATTTGTCTAGCGTGTAAATGATTTGCCATCGGGCTTTAGATGATAAATGACTTATTTATATATATCTGAACAGCTTCTTGAAAACCACTGGCACGATCAAATTAAGTCTGCTACACGGTATTTTGCGTCAACTTTAATTATTAGGAATATGGCGAAATTGAGCTTTAATCTAACGTAGTATCTCATGTTCTAGTTTGTGAAATTAAGGCTATTCTCCCAGTCAACCGATAATAGTAGATAGTAGATATTACAATATATATATATATATATATATATATATATATATATATATAGAGAGAGAGAGAGAGAGAGAGAGAGAGAGAGAGAGAGAGAGAGAAAACATTTGCTAATATGAAATTCACAGATGGAGCAGTAACTTTATGAAAATGAAGAATTTGGCTTATTTGAGCCTCTCCTCATTTGCTGACCGGAATTAAAATTTAGGGGTTCATATATCACCAATCTCCCATTACTCAGTATGCGTAAGTTACTCACTAAGATACATAACTTGATGAGGTTCACTCAAAATAAAACCTAAATTTAGAACTTATAATTTCTTTCTCAGGGTGCATTCTTGGGAAGTTTTTCCTTCTTTTGGGTATCAAAGTTTTTCCTTCTTTTGGGTATCTAAGTTTTTCCTTCTTTTGGGTATCATATCATTCTTGTCAAATGATACAATAACTTCTTTTAATGTTAAACAACTTCTTTAGATAGAAGAAATGGGCTTGAAAAGGGAAAGTCTTTGTTTTATGCGCTCAAGAAACGGTATCTTTTTCAACCAGTTTTGAACGTTTAGCTGAACATCGTTAAGGAAAGAAACATTGAAATGAAACTGAGCCATCATTGCGTGGTTCGACAAATTAAAGTTTATAACAAAAATAGGATCACCTGAAGATCAGGGCCCCCATCCTTCTTTAGTTAGCCTTATAAGGCTAACTAACGAAAATATCACGACCTAACCTAACCAATCGTTAGGTCAACTGTACGCGCTTGACGATTGGTTAGGTTAGGTCGTGATTTTCGTTAGTTAGCCTTATAAAGCTAACTAAAGAAGGTTGGGGGCCCTGATCTTCAGGTGATCCCAAAAATATATGCTTGGTTACGAACCATATTCCAGGCTTATACAGGGTGTCCCAGAATTAACTATCTATTTCAATGAAATCGGACAAATTTAATAAAAACTGACATAATTTTGTGTTTATTACTAAATTATGATACAAAAACAAATAGATTTATAAATCATAAGTCAAAACTTTATTGAGAAGTTTCAACATGTGCACCGTCTGTATCTCTGCAAATTTCAAATCTATCCTCAGCGCTGCGAAACACATTTTGAAGCATTTCAGGTGTTATCTCCCGCACTGCCAACTGGATGCGTTCTTTAAGTTCAGCTAAACTATTGATCTTTTGGCGATAAACCTTTGTTTTTATGAAACCCCATGCAAAGAAATCCAGGGGTGTCAAATCCGGAGAACGCGGAGGCCAAGGTCGAGGTCCTCCACGTCCAATCCACCGATTCGGAAGGCGTCTGTTGAGGTATTCTCGAACAATTAGAGCATAATGACATGGTGCTCCATCTTGTTGAAACACAACATTATCAAGAATGCCATCATCAAGAAGCTGTGGTTTGAGAAACTGCTGAAGCATATCAAGGTAGACGGTACCTGTTACAGTTGCTACCGCAAAGAAGAATGGGCCATAAATTTTGGATTTGGTCATTCCAAGCCACACGTTAACTTTTGGAGAGTCTCTTTGCCATTCTATGACTTCAGACGGTCTTTCATTGGACCAGATACGACAGTTGTGTCGATTGACTTTACCACACGTGTGGAAAGTCGCCTCATCACTGAATAAGATGTTATCCAATAAACTTTCATTTTCGATTTGATCCACAATTTCTGCACACCTTGCTGCTCGATTTGGATAATCCTCTTCATTTAGGGCATGCAGTACTTGAATGTGATAAGCCTTTTTCATCAGTGTCGAACGCAAGATTCTATGAACTGTTGTCTTGGATATGTTGAGTCTTCGACCGGCCTCCCTAACCGAAGTTGTTGGTTCATCCTCAAACAATTGTCGTACCTGTTCGGTACTGTTACGTGCTGTCCTTGGGCGTCCTCTTCCCACCTCGTCGGGTAGGGATCCAGTTCTTTTAAATTTGTTCACAAGTTCACGAATCGCTTTGTCTGTAGGACCGGTTCTGTGGAATCTTCTTGTAAATTTTCTCTGATTTCATTACATTGCATTCCTTTGATACGGGATGTTACAACAAAGATGCGTTCTTGTGTATTCATTATTAATAGGGTTCTGAAAGAGAATGAAAATAAAACTATGAAAAACTATGAAAAAATTATGAAAATAAAATTATGAAAAAAATTTAGAAATTTATACATTTTTAACACATATTAAACATGATAAACATAAATAAAAGTGTGTTTTTAAAAAATTTGTCCGATTTCATTGAAATAGATAGTTAATTCTGGGACACCCTGTATAACCAGTAACTTACAGACAAATTAATATTATAATATCTTATAAATAAACATCAGTAGCGTCTCTGCGTAAAACACGACAACGAAGAGAGTCAAGTTGAAAACATTTCAAGTTTAATAAGAGCAATTTTGTCTGGCAGTTAACACTTGCACACATTTACAAAGCGTATTGTTAGAATTTTTACGTAATTCTTTCAATTTCCATCCGATTAATATGAATGAAAGATTTTTAACTGTTATTTACATTTTATTTGAAAAACAAAAAAGGATAGAGCTTTTCAAATCCAAAATACATTTAAATATATTCGTGTATTTTTTTCATTTTTTTATTTACATAAAACAAAAGACGTTGGAGTGTTGTCATGAAATCAATAATAAAGAAATTCTTAATTATTTTTCGACATTGAATTTAATTTCGTTAATTTTTGTGGTTAAGTGAATCAAATTAATTTGTGCGATGGCAGAAATGGAATCACCAATTCAGAAAAAAAAAATTGAATTAAATATTTTAAATGAAATAGGATTTGATAGTTTATTTACATCCGAGATCAGAAAAGAAATTACAAATCGAAGATAGGTTGGCAATATTGATACGAGTACGGGTAAAAGGTATGAGTAAAGAAATAAATGAGGGTATATAGGTATAGAAATATTTATATACGTTCCAATATATTTGGGGTATAAGACACGTAATGACTTAGAGAGATTTGATAAAATTTCAGCCATTATTTTTTGTTCTCTTTTCAACACGTGTCAGAATAGCTATTGTAATTTTAAAAATATAACCTATAACGAGGTATATTTTCCTATTTATGAACTAGCAGAGTCATTTTTCACATTGTTAACATGTTAATACAGTTTATCTTTGATACAGGAGCTTAATTTATAAACTGCAAATAAATAAATAATTATTAACTTTCGGATCACCTGAAGATCAAGACACCCAGCCTTCTTTAGTTAGCTTTATAAGGCTAACTAAAAAAAATATCACGACCTAACCTAACCAATCTTTAGTTTAACTGTACGCCCTTGACGATTGGTTAGGTTAGGTCGTGATATTTTCGTTAGTTAGCCTTATAAAGCCGACTAAAGAAGGCTGGGGGCCCTGATCTTCAGGTGATCCTAACTTTCTATGTAAACTATCACTCATGGTCGGGATTATTTCAATTTTTTATGGCCTAAAATAATAAAGTTGGTATGCCTGCTTATGATTTTATGGTAACCTTAAATGGTTAATTACCATTCCATATCTTTCCCATTCGGATTCCTATCCGTGGTCCGCAAATAGGAATGTCCAAAATGAGAAATTCACATTGCCAAACAAAGTCACTCCATTCCCATTCGTGGTAAAGGCGCCAAATGGGAATGATTGATATTTCCTAACAACTTAATTTAACCTAACCTAACCTAATCTAACCTAACCTGGACCAAACTGGGAAAGGCCTTGGATGAGAATGAGAATAACATGAATTGGGAATAAACCGATTTGAAAATGCCTCGTTTGAGATTCTCATTTTCTCACTTTCCCATTCTTGGTCACGGAATCGAATGGGAATGACTGACGGTGAGTGAGGGTAAACCCCTCAAATTATTGAATTTTAATTTGTTGTGAAACAAATTTTGGTTGTTTCAATTAAGATTTTTTTTGCTATGTAATGTTCGCTGCATTATAGATTCATAGACTTCCATTTTCTATAAAACTAATAGAAAAAACGTACACGTCATTTACTGATGAAGTACAGGGTGTTCAAAAAGAAATGCAACTCAAAAATAGAAAAGAAAAGGGTTAGGTTACAATGATATATGCATACTCCAATGGGTTGCGTTTCTTTTTGAACACCCTGTAAATGTTTTTTAGAAATAAATTGCAAATTAACATTTCAACGATGATTTTTAAAAAAAATAAAAGTGTTCACAAAAGATTAAAACATTTTGCAGTGAAAACTTTTCTTTACAGGAGCGTTTCTTCTCAACTGTCTGCTTTCAAAAGTCCTTTCTCATAATCTGAAAATGGAGACTGGCAAGAATGTAGTTCATAGTCGTCAGTTTGTGTTTATTTTCATACAATAAGC
>JAJOZX010014523.1:17500-30000 GCA_023014485.1 Bathynomus jamesi | reverse complement strand
AAATCAGTAAAGTTAACACTGCGCTAAAGGGTTAAATTTAGAAAATAAATAATAAAGTCTGTAACTATGTTTTATTGATAATATTATTACGGTAAAAATATATATTTTAAAATATGCATAATGAAGCAAGGAGTGTATCAGGAAGATCTATTATAGGCATAAGTTTGTGTCTTTGGGGGGGTTGTTTAGCCTCATTCGTAACAGTTAAGATCATGTGACGAAGGGGACCTACAACTTTACGTGGGATCCGAACCACGGGTCGCTACATTATCTGGACGCAGAGGATGGTTACCTAGATCCAAGCATAAGGTATTGGTTACCCACTTACCAAGTGTAACAAATAATAATAATAATAACTCTTATTGAGAAAGAACACATTACATAAGATAGACATTACATCCACATTCTTCTTCTTCTTCCGCAGCTTATTATCCCATCTTTACATGGGGTCGCTGTAGGACATTACATCCACATTGGATTACACAATGTTGCCATTAACGTTTTTGTAGTTTAATTACAGTATTCTTATCTAAATATGCCAGTGGGAAGTATGACAGCTTTTCGGGCAAAAGTCTTTGAGATTCATTCTTATTTTTACATAAGAAAATGTCAAATATAAATAGAATTTGTGGAAAATAAAATAATGTTGTATTTAGTTAAAGCTCTCATTACAAATGGAAATTGAAATAATCTTTGAAATAATAGAAAATGCTAATAGAAATAATAATAGAAATAATAGTAATGAAAAATGGTGAACCATACAAATCATGATACAATCTTAAAGTTACAAAGATACAGATAAGTGAGACATATAACTATGGCGTAATATAATGGAAATACTTACAAATACTTTCTGTTTTCGTGTTTGGTTTCGAAACTGGTATACAGGTCGGTTACCGAAGTTTCATGAGATACTTTGGACCACACATGTACCTTACCACCAAACGCATCCCAACCTTTGTAATAGATGGTACTCTTTCGCTCGTCCTCGAAACGTAAACAAAAACAGACTTAGGAAAGCACATCTCCTTCTCGACCTAGGCTGTAGGAGTCTAATGTAGAGGTCTACAATGGCCTACTTTTTCATGCCTGGCCCGTATCCGTGAGTTTTTGGGCCTGGCCCGGTCCTGCCAGTTATGTTGTTTTTATTTTGAAACCTGTGTCCGGCCCGGCCTGTAACAATTTTATAAAACATGTACCCGGCTCGGCCTGGCCCGCATTTGACACTGTCACCGACCTATAACACTATGCCAGCTATAGTATTATAGGTGTGTGACTATCAAAATCGTGTATTATGACAAACAACAACTATAAAATTAATGTTAGCACTATTTTTTAAAAAAATTAGAAAAGTAATTTAAAATATTTTTATTTACTTTTTATCTTTTAACTACTTGTTTGAAAAAAGTTGAAGCTCGTATCCGCCCATGCCCGTAGCCAAACATTATATTTTCAGCCCATATCCGGCCCGTGTCCATCATGCTTTCAACAAGCCCGCCCATACCCGGCTCCTGGGCCGGGCCGGGCACGGGCTTACGGTCCTACTTATGCCTATGCAGACCTCTAGTCTAATATATTCTGAACATTTCCGCGTTTTGAACGTTCGACTATTTAAAGAACAAAATTATTTTCATTTTATCAGGAATTGGTACACCTGCTACGGATAGTTGATGAGCAAAAACAAAGTTCAAACAGATGACGGCTTATATTAAATAGTAGTAATGCAGTATATAAATACACGAGAAAATAACAGCTGATGACATTAAGCCTTACAGTACATAAAGATTTTATCGCTGGATTGTATCATATTCAAAAGTCACATACGAAATTTTATGAAATGATGAATCCAAATATTTTCAAACTTTAGACAATTATTTTTTCTAAATTGAAATCTTGAGAGTTCAAATTCACAGTATCACGAAAGTCCACAGTTCTAAACAGTATCATATGAGGGGTCGCGCGTCTTAAGGTACCTAAGCGCAACCACAGACGAAAACGTGTTTTTGATGGATATCATTATTTTCACCCTTCCTCTATCGCGTGGTTTGGGTTATAATGACCTTACGACACTAGAAGTGTAGTTAAAACCTTATGAAGCGAACTACTTTTTTTCACCTCTATGGAGGTGTAATATTTTGGAGGCGATTTCTGGCGAATTTTAATTTTGGCGCTTAGGTACCTTAAGACGCGCGACCCCTCAATATCCTCTAACGTTAAATGTTTAGAGTTTTAACTATTTGGAATATAGGCTAAGGCTAAGCCATGGAGTTAGAAACATCGTGACTGCGCAAGAAATTAAAATTTGCGCCAAAGTGCGCAGCAAAACTATTGAAAAAAGTTTTGATCTTGGGGCCACATCGCACGGCTGCTGAATGCTGTTTGGTGCGTTGTATTCGAATCGATGAAAGCCTCTGCAATGCTACGCTTACTTTGTATTTTGTCATCGTGATGCCGCTGAATTTGTGCTGTGAAATTTAATTGGGTGGGTCTGACCTCAAAACAGCATAGAAATATCGATGAAGAGGATGCAGCACTGCAGCAGTATCTGGTTTCTTTAGTGTTACAGTGTCTCAATCTCTTAACTGTGTCGTCCATAAAAATAAAATCATTGAATTCAGAGCATTAAACTTCGTAACGGCAAAGGTCACGTGACGGAAGGGAACCGACAGCTTTACGTGGGATCCAAAACATGAATCGTTATACATCATCTGGACGCAGAGGAAAGTCATCCATGCATCCAATTACTACTACTCAGTGGCGGATTATCACTGAGGCCATTGATGCTGAAGCCTCAGGCTCCCATGCTTGAGGGGCCCCCCAATCAACTGAGTTTCGATGATATAATTCGAGATTTCGCAAACTTTTTTGATTAAATATGACAGAGTACACAAACTGACAAATTCCGTTTTATTTTATGTTTTATAGGCACTAAAGTAAAGTTTGTTTAATACTGTTTGGTTTTGGCAAACGGCAAAATACACTGTGTTAAGGTTCTTTTAAGTTTGTTTCTCAATTAGCCTGAGCACCGTACATATAATTCGTGTAAATGTACTATGTACTGTACATGTACATGTATTCTTAATAAAAAGCTATAGAAAAGGGCCCCCATATTCTTCATTGCCCCGGGGCCCCGAGGTGTCTTAATCCGCCTCTGCTACTACTACTACTACTACTACTACTACTACTACTCAGGCCCACTGTCGCTTAACGTCGCTGATCGACGGAAGCGTGTTGCGACGCGTTACATGAACAAAATCGAATTTCATAATGTCGACTTTCAACCTTATGCAAGTATATGGATTTACATTTCAGATTTTCAATGAAAATCACTGACCTAACCTAACAAACCAACCTAACCAGACCTAATCTAGCCTAGTGTAACATAACCGGGTATAATACAACCTAACCTAACCCAACTTAACCTAACCTAACGTAATTTAAAGTAACATTTTAATACCGACATTGTGCAGACAGGGCCGCATTTAGGGGTGGCGCACCGGGCAAATGTCCAAGGCCCCGCGCCCGATGGACCCCGTAAATTTCAATTGAACAAAATTAAACGTCACGTATTTGCCATCTGCGACGAGTTTTACTTTTTCCGGCAGGCGGCATGGCATCAGGCATTCTAATATCCGCTTTGATGGTGTTTAATTTGTTGTTCTTGTTAGTGTTACTCATTTCTAATGTTGTTACTAACTTACTTCTTCTTGTTTCTGTTGCAGATTCATGATTTATGTTCTTATTGTTGGCATTGTAATACGTACAACATGGAAACGAGCCGTGACCGGGATCGAAGGAGGAAATATAAACCCGGTAGTGAAAAGCGTAAGGATGAGAAGCGCAAAGAAGAGTTTCTTGCGACGGTGCCGAAACTGACTAATTGGATTAAATCATCAGCAACTAAGTCATCCCCTTCAGCAGGCCCACCAGCTGCCTCCGCTACTTCAGCAGCTGCGTTTTCAGAAAACGCGTCTACGTCAGTGCGTTCAGCAAGCCCAGCAGCTGCCTCCACTACTTCAGCAGCTGCATTTTTAGGAGACTCATCTACGTCAACCCCTTCAGCAGGCCACCAGTTGCCTCCGCTACATTAGCAGCTGCGTTTTCAGAAGACCTGTCTACTTCAGTGCGTTCAGCAGGCCCACCAGCTTCAGGACATGCAATTAATGACATTGATTTGTGGCCACAAGTGCTGACCGATGACTTTAGAGAGTTCTGGATAGAGCGGGGCGCATCAGATTGCCGAAATTATGACAGCGACTTCAGTAACTCTTCAACTACTGCAAGTGGTTCAACACGCCGATGTACGAAGACATTATTTGTTAAGAAACATAGCCTGACGAATGAGAGGATTGAGGTGTCATGGCTGTGCTATTCTGAGTCCACAGGCTGTGTTTACTGTTTTGTCTGTAAATTAATGTTGAGGGCGGACAGCAAGTTCACAATCGGGTTCAACGACTGGAAGCATGGTAGACAATCGGTCAAAGCACACGGAAAATGTGAGCAACATATGGAGTCGATGAGATATTTGTTGGTTAGAAAGTCTATCTCCGGCCGTGTCGATTCGAAACTGGTGAACCAGTTTGAAAAGGAGTGCAACTACTGGCAGGAAGTTTTGCGGCGCTGTGTCGACGTTATCAAGTATATCACGTCACGAGGACTAGCAATTCGTGGACACGACTCCCGTTTCGGTTCACTAAACAACGGCAACTATTACGGAATTTTGGAACTTTTAAGTAAGTATGACAGTTTTCTAGCTGCGCATATAAGCGAGCATGCCAACAAAGGTAGCGGACACACCTCGTATCTCTCTCATTTCATTTGCGAGGAACTCATACTGTTGATGGCCGATAAAGTACTTCAGACGATTATCCGAAAAATCCAGCAGTCAAAATACTACTCTGTAGCCGTCGACTCTACGCCTGATGTTTTCCACACCGATCAACTGTGCTTCACCGTCCAATATGTGGTTGAGTCTGGGTCCGTCGAGCGATTTCTACAGTTCATACCTATGAACACACATACAGGGAAAGGAATCGCTGACGTGGTCCTCAACTTTCTGGAGACGCATGGCATTCGAATTGGAGACTGCAAAGGACAGTCTTATGATAACGCAACCAATATGGCAGGGAACTACAACTGCGTAAAGAGCCACATCAAGTCAAAATCTCCGTATGCTGAGTTTGTGCCATGCATGTGCCACTCACTAAATCTTGTGGGTAAATCAGCAGTGGACAGTTGCGCAGCAGCCGTTGAATTGTTTATGCTCATTCAGAATGTCTACACGTTTCTCGTCTCCTCGACATACCGATGGCGTCGACATGTAGAGGTTCTCGATAGTAGTTCCCGTAGTGAGAAACTAAAGGTCGACAAAGGTCTCTCCGATACCCGCTGGTCAGCCAGATCAGATGCCGTCCAATCTTTAACCGAAGGCTACGCCGAGAATATCGTGGTACCGGATGAGGTAGCAGCAGATACCAGCCAAACTGCGGAAGCCAGGATTGAAGCCAGGGGATTGTCTAAACAGCTTCAACAACTCGAAACAGCCATTTTATTGGTTTTATGGAACACTATTCTCGAACGATTTCAAAAAACGAATGCATCTCTGCAAAAACAAGGAATGTCGTTAGACTCAGCCACCCTCTTGCTGAAATCACTACTGCAATTTGTTGAAGATCTCAGATCAAGATTTGACGAACTCGAGGACCAGGGCATCGGAAAGTGTGGTCATCGAGTATACAAGGAATCGACTCAACGGACAAAGAAGAGAAAGCGCCATCATGACGAAATCGGAACTGCCGAAGATACGAACCTGACACCAAGAGATTCATTTCGGACCACTGCATTTCTACAGATAATTGATAAACTGTGTACCGCTCTGAACACTCGTCTAGAAGCGTACGCTATCCTGCAGAAAAGATTGGGATTTTTGTATTTCCCTCTAGTCCTGGACATCGACAGTTTTCAACGGTCAGCTGAACATCTAGTGGAATGCTATCCGGCTGATCTGGAGAAAGAGCTGGTAACAGAAGTTGTGCAGTTCGCTGCCCTAATAAAACTCACCGAAAGTGAAACAGAATCCCAGACGGAACGCGAAGACATGTGCAACAGATTTTTCTCGGCATATGAACACAAACGAACTGAAAGGAACATTCCCAAACATGGAAATAGCAATGAGAATATACCTGTGTATGTTTGTCACGAACTGTTCTGATGAACGTTCATTCTCGAAACTCAAATTGATCAAAAATTACCTTCGCTCCACAATGGGCCAGGAGCGCCTTTCGTCCCTGGCGCTGTTGAGTATAGAGCATGAGGTGTTGCAGTCGGTGAGTTTCGAAGACACAATCACGCAGTTTTCCAAACAAAAGGCCAGGAAGCGTCCTATGTAATATTCATTACAAATCTACACTCTATCTACAGTACAGTAAGCTGTACAGTTTAGCTGTTTATTAAGTGCATTACAACTGTGTAACTGTTCATTAAGTGCATTACAATAACTGTGTAGATGTTTATTAAGTGCATTACAACTGTGTAGCCTACTAGCGTAGCTGTATACACTGTATGTGTACATAGTTAATTTATAGTCTTTAATATCACATTAATAAGCCGAATGGCTTCCGCATGTGTTTTGTGTGTGTTAAAAAATATATCTGTTATGTGCATTACAAACTATTGTCATTCATTAACACACTAAAATAATACATCCCGAGAAATAATTTGCCCAAGGCCCCGCACACTGTAAATGCGCCCCTGTGTGAAGATCGACTTTGTTTCGTTGCCCGCTCGCGACCATAGCCACGATGTAACCTTTGACGGTGAGGCATCGTTTGACTTTGTTCATCGAAGTTATTATATATGATAAAAGAATACAAAACGGATCGTTAATATTTTACAAAGAATCAAAAAACACATAATTAAAAAGTCACAAGGAAGTTTGATGAAAAATATTGGCTAATTAATAATTATATTATATTATTATTTTAATTACTTCTTATAAAATTAATTGAAGTAATAATAATTAATTAATTAATTAGCGAAGATTTTGCTTCAAACTTCTTTGTGAATTTCTGTTTGATAATTGTCACCTGTTGAATTCCAATATAAAGTTATTAATAATTATTAATTATTAATAATTATTTTAAAGGGGGACAAAAATATCTGAATGTTAATAGAAAAATTTCATAAAGCATTATTTTAAAATGGAACCAAACATCATCCTTACAAGGAGGCGGGTAGGTAGGTCTACGAGATTTTAAAAACGACCTTGTTTACCAGTCACGTTACGGGGTCTGAAGAAAGCTCGCTGTTGTGCTTAAAAAAAAATGTAAATTGTGATTTAAAATTTATTTAACTTAAGGTTTCCTCAACGATTTCGTGTTAACATTATGAATCCACGCTCGCTTTCCCCAGTTATTATTACTATTCTAATTAAAATAAACCGGTAAAGAATGATAATTGTCGTCATTTGAAATTTCCTTTCTTCGTTTAAACATGCCCACCATGCTGCCCGTGTGTTGAGTTTCATGGCGACCACGCTACCCGTTTATAGAATACATAAATCAGTGTAAAATAAGTATTAAGAGCGAAAATAACGCAGATTAAAGACAAGTAAATAGAAACTAAAGGAGCTTCGCGACATAATTATTAAAATATATAGCTTAATTATTATTATTATTATTATTATTATTATTATTATTATTATTATTATTTAATAGTAGCAGTAGTAGTCCGATTTATGCGGCTATAGCGTAGTCGCTTAAAATGTTTCACTTCTAAGCACATTTTTTAATGCATTATCTAATACATAACCCAATGGGCAGATTGCCCATCACATTAAAGAAACAAAAATTATTTGCCCTCCAATATCGACCTCCTTACCCCTCATATTTAAGAAACAAAAAGTATATGGCCTCCAATATGGACCTCCTTACCAGTATATATATACAGGGCGTCCCAAAAAAATGTATACACACTTTAAATACTTATAAAGGCAGTGTTTATTAAAATACATTTCATTTTCAAAATGTAATAGAATCTACAGACATTATTTAATTGTTTTGTCAACGCCTGTTTCAAACTGACGTCCGTTCTGGTCCAGGCACTGCTGATAACGCGAAGCAATGGAATCGCAAACATCACGAAACATTTCGTTTGGTATTTGTGTGCATTCTCGTTCAATGGCTGCTCTCAATTCAGCGACTGTTGCAGGTTTTATAGCGTAGACTTTGTCTTTTAAGTATCCCCATAAAAAAAAGTCTAGTGGTGTGAGGTCTGGAGGGTGGGCGTAAAGTAGCTCCCTATTTTGGATTGGTAAAAAAATACGTATATTATCCATTTATTTCAGAAGAAATAATATGAAAAGGTAGGCATACATGGTAGGTTTTCTTTAAAATTCAATGTGGGCTCCAACTCTTTCCACCAGCTTCTGGAGCCGCCCAGGAATGGCGTCCACTGACTTTAGCAGGAACTCCGGCGGGATGGAGGACATGACTTCCCGAATTCGGTCCTCCAGTTCTTCCAATGTCCTCGGTTTTTGTGCGGTAGACTTCTTCCTTTACCCACCCCCAAAGAAAGAAGTCGCACGGTTACCGCTGAAAAACGGCAGAATCGGTTCAGTGTAACGGTGTGGTGTGGTATGACCTCAGATCAGGTTGTGGGCCCGTTCCTTCTGCGCAACACCATGAATGCTGAGCGGTACCTTGCTATGTTGCGAAACGAGGTCTAGCCGGTTGTCAGCACATGGGAGAACATCGACGATCTGATATTTATGCAAGATGGCGCCCCTCCGCACTTCGCTCTTGTTGTCCGTGAGTGGCTGGATGCCCACTTCCCTGGGCGTTGGATGGGTCGTCGTGGTCCACATCATTGGCCAGCCAGGAGCCCCGACTTGACACCGTGCGACTTCTTTCTTTGGGGGTGGGTAAAGGAAGAAGTCTACCGCACCAAACCGAGGACATTGGAAGAACTGGAGGACCAAATTCGGGAAGTCATGTCCTCCATCCCGCCGGAGTTCCTGCTAAAGTCAGTGGACGCCATTCCTGGACGGCTCCAGAAGCTGGTGGAAAGAGTTGGAGCCCACATTGAATTTTAGATAAAACCTACCATGTATGCCTACCTTTTCATATTATTTCTTCTGAAATAAATGGATAATATACGTATTTTTTTACCAATCCAAAATAGGGAGCTACTTTCCGCCCACCCTGTAGAATGAATTTCCTTTGTTCAAAGCTTAGTCTGACTGCCATTATTAATTCTAATGGGTTTAACTTGGAAAGAAAGAAACATCAATTGAGCTATCAGCTGTTAAAGTGTGTATACATTTTTTTGGGACGCCCTGTATATATATATATATATATATAGTTTTCGGCCTAGATTTTAAATTTCCAATTTTTAAATTAAACTTTTGTAGATATTTCTTATATTTTTAGAAAGTTTTGAAACAATATTATAATCTGAATTGCTTCGCATAGTGTATACCCCACAACTTTTTATTCAATCCGCGGAAATATTAAATTCGTACCTCACATATTTTATTATAACTTCACGGGTTACGAAACTCTTTGTCCAGTATTTTCATAGAAACATTTAAATGTTTCTAATAATTTAAGATATTATTCTGTTGTCATGACTAGGCCCGATAAAGGCAAGGGAGCCGCCATTTTTTCGGGCTGACGACATCTGATCATCTTGACATAAAATAGATGAGTTATTATGGTTTAGATTAAGTTAGGTTAGGTTAGATTAGGCTAGTATTAGGTTAGGTTAGTATAGGGTAGGTTAGGTTAAACTAAGTTAGGTTAGGTTAGATTAAGCTAATATTTGGTTAGGTTAGTATAGGGTAGGGTACGTTAGATTAAGTTAAGTTAGGTTAGATTAGGCTAGTATTAGGTTAGGTTAGGTTAGATTAAGCTAATATTTTGTTAGGTTAGTATAGGGTAGGCTAGGTTAGATTAAGTTAGGTTAGGTTAGATTAGGCTAGTATTAGGGTAGGTTAGGTTAACATAAGTTAGGTTAGATTAAGTTAGCTTAGATTAGGTTGGGTTTGTTTTTTTGTCGATCAAATGCACGGGTATTGGTCCGTCATTTTCGATAATAATGATTATATTCTTAAACTAGAGGATAGAATAATTAATGTCCTTCGGAATTAAAATCTCACAGTTTGTTAATAAAATAGCTGTAATAAACTGTATGTATCTGGTTCTAATCAGGAGTCCTCTAGATGGGCTCTCCCTAATACTTGAAAATATAATGGTCCACTCTTGAACCCTTTGGTGCGTAAATCTACACTTTAAAAGACTCCTTTCACTTTGTTGGACTTGTTAGGTCTATATTTGTTAATGATTGTTATATATGGTGAGAGCTTTGATGTAGAATCTTTATTAACCAACATCCCAGTTAATGAGACATGTTTTCCCCAACATTCCAGTTAATGAGTCATGTTATCCCCAACATTCCCAATATCCCAATTAATGAGACATGTTATCCCCAACATCCCAATTAATGAGACATGTTATCCCCAACATTCCAGTTAATGAGACATGTTATATTATCTGATAAATTGCTTCTTCCCTCTGATGATGTTTTGGGACTGGTTAGAATCGCGTTTTTAAAACTTCCATGGCTATGGGGTTTTCTCTCGGACACACTTTTGCTAGTTCATTTTCTTGTAAAGAAAGGTGGATCTATGAGTGTTTACACACGTTTTGTTTTATTCTCTGATAACATTTTTGCGTTTATAAATGCTATTTTACTTTTCAGAGAGAAAACTCACGCATTTAGTTTTATGAACTCTCTTAACCAAAACACCCAAATCTAAAATTCACTTTAGCTCTGTATTTTTATAGATGTCTTGGTCACCCCAGGCACTGATTCTTTTCCTTTTTCAGTCCTTAGGAAGAAGACTTCTATACTTTTAGGTACCAATTAGTTTGATTTTATGCCCATTCAACTTAAACTAGTACTGAAACAAGCGTTTATCGTGCCTTCAGAATTTGCCCTGCTTGGACATCTTTTCAGCTACAAATGCAACATTTTTAGAGATTTACTTTATGGTAAATCAATATCCTTTGTTTGAGTTTGAGAATTATGTCAATAGATTCTTTTGTACAATGTAAAACCCCTCTTTGCCTTCCCAGTTACTGTAGTCTCAAAATTAACTATTTATTTGAAGATCCCATATTTGGGAACACCTACCAAGAGACTCACACACTAAATTAAAAGCAATAGTTTGTAAATCCTACCTTTAATGTAAATTTACATTTTATCCATTAATTCTTTCAACAATACAAAGTCTTTTATCACAAAAAAATAACCATTATTCCCTTATTAAGTATAAAGTATTCCTTTAATTCCAAGTATATTTGCGCTGACTGCAATGTCAGTTATGTTGGTCAAACAACCCTACAAGTAAAGCAAAGGATAGACAAGCAGTCAAACATAATAATATATTCCTTAGAACCAACCGTCCCATATCAAAACCTCAATATTCAGCTATTGGTAATCATGCTGACCAATTCTCCCCATACTACGACAATCAACGATATTTTCTCGGTACTCGTCAACGATTCGTTTGAAGCTGATCTAAAAACTCTCGAATCCCTACGTATTCACCGTTTAAACCCATCAGTGAATGAAATCCTCCTCAGTTAAACCATTTACACTTTCATAGTTACTTCACCAACCAACTAATTAATTTTCACCGCCATTGACTCCACATTCATTCCATTTGTTTCTCATTTTAGTACGAACTTCCCTCACAGAACGTCACACTATCTACCAACTGAGATTTTAATAGTTCATATTTGTATTGGGACTCTTTTAATATTCTTTTCAATTTTTTAATATTAATATTGCATTCTTTACTGTTTTATTTTAACCATTAATAACAGCTGCCGCTCTCTTCGATATGTCTGAAATTAAAGGCCAAATATTCGAGCTTTGCATTTGAATTCTCTTATTCATACATATATACGTATACAGGGTGACCCAAGATAAAGTAGCCCTATTATTTCTTTTAACAAAACTCAATGGAGCTACTTTATCTTGGATCACTATATATATATATATATATATATGAATAGAAACGACATAAGTATTAAGGAACGTTTCTGCACACGAGGAGGAGAGATAACGAATAAATGAAAAATGAGGCGAACCGCCCGGGAATCGAACCCAGGGCCTTCCAATTGCAGGTCCGTAGCATAATGGTAGCGCGTCCAACCGGCAATTGGAAGGCCCTGGGTTCGATTCCCGGGCGGTTCGCCTCATTTTTCATTTATTCGTTATCTCTCCTCCTCGTGTGCAGAAACGTTCCTTAATACTTATGTCGTTTCTATTCATTTATATACTGCGTGGTCATTGCAGTTATATATATATATATATATATATATATAATATATATATAATACATCACTTTAAAACAAAACCATGAAAATATTAGTAATCCTACAAGGTTTCACTTGTTACACTAACCTCGCTATTTAAGTATAAGTCCCTCTTGA
>JAJOZX010014523.1:0-12500 GCA_023014485.1 Bathynomus jamesi | reverse complement strand
CAAGCTTCTATATCATCAGAAATCGTGGGTATGATGCAATTGTATCAGCGACACATTTCATTAGCAAAATATTTAATGGCGCTTAAGATCGCATTCAAATGTAAACTTAAGCATCAAAACATGTTTACAATTATTCCAATACTATAATATATATATATATATATATATATATATATATATATATATATACAGGGTGAGTCAAAAGTCTAGAAACATAGGAACTATGTTTTTCAATGCAAATATATACGTATATTTGTATTGAAAAGCATAGTTCCTATGTTTCCAGACTTTTGACTCAGTACAGTATATAAAAAAATGAGGTGCTCTTCCAATACGTGCTCTACCGTAAAATTTACATTCCAATATGTGCTAACTAACGAAAATATCACGACCTAACCTAACCAATCGTTAGGTCAATTGTACGCCCTTGACGATTGGTTAGGTTAGGTCGTGATATTTTCGTTAGTTAGCACATATTGGAATGTAAATTTTACGATAGAGCACGTATTGGAAGAGCACCAAAAATGATAGGTATGCATATTGTTTAATGTTGTCAGATACAGTGCTGATATTTTTTAATGAATCATCTGTTTATGGTATTTACTTCTTCTTCTTCTTCTTTATTATTCTTATTATTCTTATTATTCTTATTCTTATTTTTCCCAGTAAGAAAAAATTGAAAGGAGATTGACAGGAGGCATTCTTTTTAACGTTTATATATATTATATATATATATATATGATTGAGTAGAAAAGAAATGAGGTTCTGAAGCCAAATCACGCCTGGATGGAGAACGACAGACAGCTTTTTAAAAAAGTCGAAAATCTCAAGTTTCCAAACGCTGCAGATCAATTTTTTTAGTTGTCTTCAGTAAATTATTTGAAGCATTCGTCTTAACGTCAATTTACATTTCATGTAACGTCCATTATATATATATATATATATATATATATATATATATATGGCATTGAGCTTCTTTTAGTTTTATTCCAAAGAGACGAAAGGATAATATTAATTCAAAATGATTTTATAAATTCAAAAGCTTTCGAGCACATCCGTCAAAGCCTTTTATAGAAATCTGTTTGAGCCCTTTACACTAATTAGTTGCAATCGTCAGTTTCTGCTTCGTATTTCCTCACCGTAGAGATAGTAAGGTATATAGAATCACCCAGGCGAATCTATTCGTTGATTGGTTATTATCAGACTGAAACTGATGCATTGTGGGATGTTTACAACCAATGAAGGGTGAAGGCAAGGAATAATTATTAATCATTTCTGTCACTGGCTGACTGCGGGTATATGGCAATTATTTTTTTTATATATTGGTTTTGTTATAACTCTGTGTGTGTGTGTTTTGTGTGTGTGTGTGTGTGTGTGTTTTGGGGATTGTTTAATCTTCTTCGTAATAGCAAAGGTTATGTGATGGTGGGGACCTACAGCTTTACGCGGGATCCGAGCTATCTCAAGGTTGCTACATCATCTGGAGGCGTAGGAGTCCCGTAGGACGATCTCCCATTCAACTATTACCCTGACTCATCGTGGCTTAACGTCCACTATCTAACGGGCAGCGGTTTTGCGACATTGCGTTACATATTGTGTGTCAATTACCTTTCACCTTTCAAATGTTCCGTGCGATGATTCTTCATTTCACGGAGGTCAAGCTTGCTACACCTTCTCTTGAGTTGGCCTGGTGAAGTAAAGAGTTGGTTTCTTGCGCTCTCCACTTTACATACACAGGTACTCCCGGCTCATCTAGAATTGTTCTGAGCCAGGCGTCTAGGCTTCTTTCGAAGATATCCACCACCATACAACTCGTATTCCTTCGTTCCTTGGGCAGCTAGTTGAACAGTATTGGTCCTCTCACAACAAAACTATTTTCCTTCAGGGTTGAGGATGTTCCCTGTCTAGCCTTTAATTTGGGAACACGACACATTCTTCCTTTCCTACTTTCCACTGTTGTTTGAGTAATTTTAGGGTTCAAAATAAGATTAAGGACTAGTCCCTCCATTATTTTCCAAATGTAAATAATGGTGTACCTCTCTTTTCTTCTTTCCAGTGAATATAAATTTAATTATCATAACCAATTTATATACACACACACACACACACACACACACACCATTCGGTTTCAATAGTATGGCTATAATACACGACACTTATTTTACTCCTGTACTGCCGTGTATCTGGACTATTAGAACCGATGTTACTTGTATGCTTATATATATATATATATATATATATATATATATATATATATATATATATATATATTAATTGTTCTATTTTATCTTAGTTTTAATAAGAAAATGATGTTGATATTAACAAGCGGGAATAAAATTTAATTGAGTACAGTTTTAGGCTACAACCAATTACTTGATTAAGTTTAGGAAATTACATATGTAAATCTTGGAATAAGCACACTTGAACTGTCTATTTGGTGAACGTTTGTATATATATATATATATCGTGATTATTTTATTTAAACTAAGTTTTTATTAAATATATATATATATATATATATATATAATATATATATTACATGAATTTAATAACTTTTATACTGATGAATATAATAAAGGAATATTTTTTGAAAACAAATTAAAATTTTAAATTTTAATTTAATATGTACCTTAATTAATTAATATTTAACGAATAAAAAAAAAAAAAATTTTACCTTTTTTTTTTTGTTTTTAAAATTTTCAACAACAAAACATTTAGTCGTAAACATGTTTTATATTCAAGTATTTGAAAGTGAATACAAGCAAGCTTTGCAGCCTTTTCAATTTGTCTATAAGCGACTCCTTACTTCAGATGACTCATTCTAAATGAGAGAGTGGAAAACTCGTTTTGCAACGAGAGGAGAGGCTGAATTTTTGAAAAATACGTACACACACACACACACACACACACACACACACAAAGAAAAAAAACCTCCGCAACCTTCTATAAATAAATATATTTTCTTCTATTTTTTCAATTCACTCAAAAAAGAAGTTTTGAAAACCCTATCTTCTATCAAAAGAAGTTTTCAAAACCCTATCTTCTACCGAAAGAAGTTTTCAAAACCCTATCTTCTACCAAAAGAAGTTTTGAAAACCCTATCTTCTACCGAAAGAAGTTTTAGAAACCCTATCTTCTACCGAAAGAAGTTTTGAAAACCCTATCTTCTACCGAAAGAAGTTTTCAAAACCCTATCTTCTACCGAAAGAAGTTTTGAAAACCCTATCTTCTACCGAAAGAAGTTTTAGAAACCCTATCTTCTACCGAAAGAAGTTTTCAAAACCCTATCTTCTACCGAAAGAAGTTTTCAAAACCCTATCTTCTACCGAAAGAAGTTTTAAAACCCTATCTTCTACCGAAAGAAGTTTTCAAAACCCTATCTTCTACCGAAAGAAGTTTTCAAAACCCTATCTTCTACCGAAAGAAGTTTTCAAAACCCTATCTTCTACCAAAAAAGTTTGGTTTCATTAAAAGGCATTATATCAGTTGACAAAAAAGAAGCATTGATACCGAAAAGAAGGAAAAACTTCACCTAGAATGCGCCCTCAAAAAGAAGTTATACATTTTAAATTTAGGTTTTATTTTGAGTGTAATCAAGATTAATGTTTGAGAAATCACGATTTTTGTTCAGTGATTGTGACTATGAATGGGGTTCGACTTGACGTAGCAACTTCTGAAATCATATACTGTACTTACAATGAAATTAGAATTTTCATTGCGATTATAAACGGTCAGTCATCAAACACTCCTGATGATTAATTTGCATTTAAAATCATGAACAGTGATTCATAAGGGACTCTTGATAATTTATCTTTCATCATCATCATCATTATCATACACACACACACCCACACCCACACCCACACACCCACACCCACACCCACACCCACACACCCACACCCACCCACACACACACACACACACACACACACACACACATATATATATATATATATATATCGGAATTCCCGTTTCTCCTGTTTCTCCCCAGCTGATCTTTTTCCATGTCTCATTTACCCTATGAGCAGTCCAACATGCTCTCAAACACACTTCTCCCTCTGTTCCTTACTACACATACATGCACCTTACACACTACACAGTCTTTTCAAAATAAAAAAAGTAAGAATAATATTTGTATTTTGGTTCTTTTCTTCTCTTTTTTGTGGGGGGGAGGCATTTTTGCGGGTGTTCGCCCTCGGCCCCTCTTTCCTGCATAAAATAAAATGTATATATATATATATATATGTAAACAGTGCATGTATTAAAATATACATATTGAAACGAATGTGAAAAAGTATATAAATATATACAAAATACACTCTCAGCATGTCTTAACGTCTCATGGCCGAGTGAGTAAAGTGGCGGCTCGCAAAATTCAAATCTTCAGTGGCATGGAGTAAGATTTACCTTACCGAGGTAAGGTAAATTTATTTCTAGTGCATTTAATCTTAAAACTTAAACTGCTGTTAGTATGCTGTTCTTCGCTAACGTAAAAATAACATAAGCCTGCATGTAATTACTCTCGGTTATTGAAAAAAGAACTGAAATGGTATTTAATTGGTATTTAATTGACATTTCCTCCAATAGATGGCGCCACCC
This sequence comes from Bathynomus jamesi, assembly GCA_023014485.1. Lineage (NCBI taxonomy): Eukaryota > Metazoa > Arthropoda > Malacostraca > Isopoda > Cirolanidae > Bathynomus > Bathynomus jamesi. The sequence goes on along the minus strand of JAJOZX010014523.1, from coordinate 7,901 downwards.
ACTTCGATTAAATTATTTTCGAGAATCAGTTCCCCCGAGAAGTATTTCATAAAGTATCGAAGTTTAGTGAAAATACTGTCATCACCTGAGTACACGTGTTCGATGAAAGAATTTCCCACATCTTGGTGAAAATTCCAGTCTCAGTGATAGGACAAAGAAATTCACCCCTTAAATTTCGGAACAATTGCTACAGCAAAAAAAAAAAAAATATATATATCCACTAGGTCAGGTTTGTGGTAGAGCCCTGGGTTGTTAATCTCGGGATCCTGGATTCGAGCCTCGGCTTGAACTTCAAATTTCAGCTGTGCATCGCTGAGTTTTCCATGGTAGGCTTGTATGTTTGAATCCCACGAAAAGCCTTATATCTACTGTTAGGCCAATCTGTCACATGACCTTAACAGATGGAAGGAAGGTAAGCATCATCACACACATTACTGTATTATTATTATCATTATTGTTATTATTATCATTATTATTATTATTATTAGTAGTAGTAGTAGTATTACGTAATTGCAGATGGACAATTTTTATTTAACCTTTGTTTAAAAGGTTTCTCTTAATAATGAATTTGTTTTCTTTCGTAAGCTGGATGTTGTTTATTGGTTACATAATCAACCGAATACGGATGCAGGTAAAAAAAAACACCTGTAAATTAAAATTGCTGTACTAGAATTTACAGTACTAAGTCTTGCATTACAGTACTTGTCATCTCTGTAGTTTTTTCTAGATATTCATTGCAACCATAAGTAGAATATTACCATTTTGACTGTAACTAAGAATTACTTTTACTATTCTCTCTCTCTCTCTCTCTATCTCTCTCTCTCTCTCTCTCTCTCTATATATATATATATATATAGATAGAGAGAGAGAGAGAGAGAGAGAGAATACTGGGTCAGAATGGCAGTTTCTTGAGCTATCATTTTTCATACTGACAACCTCCAAGATATAAATACTTAAATATAATTAAAAATAATATTAATAAAGTGTAAATTATTTTAATTTCTAAAGTGAAACCGGAATTTCTATACATATCATCGCCATTAAACATTCTTTCTTCCCAAAGTTTCGTCGAACGACTGAGAATTTTCATTTATCACGATGTAAAATTGTGTTCCCTTCGTAAGATAGAGTTATTTATAGGTCCTAATTTTCTTGGTGGGATATATATATATATATATATATATATATATATATATTGCGTCGGGCGTCAACAATTCACCGACATCATATGCAGAACACGTCCGAAAAATTGGAAATGCTGTAATGTTTGGGTGGTCAAGGGCAATTGCATCATACTTAGTTTATATCAGCTTGTCAATTTTTTAAAATATAAAACCTAAAACACTCTTTGTAATATTACATCTCTAATAGTAATACCGGCCGTAATCATTCTGCATTAAACGAACCCTTCCCCGTAAATTAAGAAAATTGAATTGACATAAAACAGAACCAGCACGCATGCGCAGCCACAGCAGATTTCAACAACTTTGTAAGACAATTTTATTCACAACAAAAAAGCGATACACATTCATCTTTATAGAAGGGAAAACCTGACAGTGTATGACAGACAGATTTTACAGTGTTTAAAATGGAATTATGGAAAGATATTTAAAATTTGCCTTGTTCATAAGTAGATTCTTCTTCTTTCACACTGCGTGTCTTGTCACGTACACTCACTGAATATTCTCCGTCCGTACTCACATAGAGAGAATTTAAATGATTGAGCATTTTGAGTTAGTTTTAATCATTATGCAGTAAAGACCTCCATTCTATCACAATAGTCGAAATTCAGATTTCACAGTACGAAGGAATTTGAGAAAATAAAGAAAATTAACAAAATAAAGAATCAAATTAAATCATTACCAACACACACACACACCACACACACACACACACACACACACACACATATATATACTCTCGACGGAAGAGTCCTGTCCAACAGATTTCCTGCGGTTTATGATAAAGGAATATCATGGCCACCAACATCATTAGCTCTAAACCCCTGTGACTTTTACCTGTGAAGTTATTTAAAAGACAGTTTAAACATAATCCACACACAATAGAAGAATTAAAAGCATCAACTGAACAAGAAATTTTTCAGATTTCAACAGATACTCTGTCCAGAGTACTGCAAAATATGTCATTCGTGTACAAAGAGTTAATGAGCTGAGATTGCATCACATAAAGCGTGTTTTGCACCAGGGGACTAATTCCCCTTGTGTAGAGAAGGTACAGTAAATATGTTCTGCTTTAATTCAGTTAATAAAATAAATACAAACCTTTTAAAATGTCAGATGTTTAAAAATCACCCCATACATACATACATAAATACAGTGTATATATATATATATATATATATATATATATATATATATATATATATATATATATATATATTAGTGATGGATCGAGTGGTCGGTTTTTCACAACCGCGGTTGCGGTTGTGTTTGCGGTTGTGTTTGCGGTTGTCGAATTTTTTTCCAACCGTGGTTGCGGTTGCGGTTGTGTTTGCGGTTGTCGAATTTTTTCCAACCGCGGTTGCGGTTGCGGTTATCATATACTAGGAAAAATGCGTAATTATTAACTGGATTTAGCCACTATAGTGCGATTTAGCCACACTTGGTACATAATATATACTAAATAGTATTTATTTAGTAAATACCTTATGTTGAACACAAGTTTTGCAATACACCGCTACCGCTATTTGTGTGTTGCAAAACTTGTGTTCAACATAAGGTATTTACTAAATAAATACTATTTAAATGAAGTATATTCTAAACTTATATAGCTATTATGAAAGAATAGGTCAAATTAATTAAAACCATATTTTGCACTAAGTGTGTTACCAGGATGAGGGACGAGGACCCATCGCACTGTTCATCCCACCTACCACTTTCCCCAGCCTCCACCCATTGGAAAGTTATGGATTATTATTCATTTGAAAAACTGATGTCAAACTTAATGACAGGCAGTGTGAATTTCAAGAATAATATTTTTGCTGCATTTTCACCTTTCAAGCGGCAACGCCTCTCATCGTACAACGTTCCCGCTCCACTGAAGAGCTGCTCGCTTGGAATGCTACTTGAAGGGCAAGCAAGATATGTTCTTGCAATACAGCCAAGTTCTTTGTATTTTAGTTCGTTATCTTTCCACCACTGAAGAGGATCATCGTCGGGAGCAATTCTTTTTTCTTTGTGATAGTTGTCTAGAAGAACTCGCATCTTCTTGTTGATCCTTGGTGAACTTTCTTCTTCTTCACTGCTTGAACTCAAAAATGCGTTCATCGAGTCCAGTAGTGACGACTTTGAAGAACATGGCTCAGGAGAATCAGTCCGTCGAGCAGGAATAAGCTTTATTGACTTTTGTACTAAAGGCGATTTTAGTTTGAAGAAAATTAAATAAAAATAAATGTTACTTCATGGAGCTCACAGAGTAATAACTTAGAGCGCAGTTTAAACCAATTTTACTACGGCAGCCGTATGACGTCACGTTTAAGCACGCATAAGGAGACCCATCATTTTCTTTTTAAAAAAAGAAATATTTCTAATTAACCTAAAATTAAAATTAACTAAGCTTTTACAACCGCAACCGCACTTATGGAACGGCGGTTGCGGTTACGGTTGCGGTTGTGAATTTTTGTGCGGTTGTAGTGCGGTTGCGGTTGCGGTTATTCGATCCATCACTAATATATATATATATATATATATATTATATATATATATATAATATGTTACCCGAATCATAAAGAGTGTTGTTTTTGTTTCTGAACCCCTTTCTCCGAAATGTATATTCTGTTCGCAAGAGTTCACAACTATATATATATATATTTCAAAAGTTCTGTTTGTCCTGTTTTTCAACAAAACAAAACAAAAATTGTGCGCTATGGAATATGCATTGGTTTCTGCGAGTATGTAGAAGAATTACGGCATTTGGAAGAGTGAGGTCCATGGTGTAATGGTTATCGCGTCTGACCGGCAATCGGAAGATCCCGGGTTCGATTCCCAGGTGGTTACCTCATTTTTTCATTTGTTCCGTTCTCTCTCTCTCGTCTTGCGCGGAATATCTCCTATACAAGCGTCGTTCTTTACGTTATTTATACTGCGTGTTCTTTGCAGTTGAATGTATATATATATATATATATAAGCAAACAACCACAAGGAAAAGGAAACACAAAGTCCGAGCGCTTTCGTGATATATTCACATTATCAAGGAGGAACAGGAAATCTGTTCCTCCTTGATAATGTGAATATATCACGAAAGCGCTCGGACTTTGTGTTTCCTTTTCCTTGTGGTTGTTTGCTTATTAATAAGGTCACGTGTTATTTTGTGATTTTAGTGCATATATATATATTATATATATATATAATATATATATATATATATATATATATATATATATATAATATATATATGTACCGGGTGTCCGAGAATTATCTGTACAATTTTTGGCTGTTATTAACTTATTAAAAGTCAACCATAAAGTGTAGAAATTCCAGTGTTGTCCCATTTTACAGAGAATCTCATTAAGTTTTTTCTAATACCACGTTTTGACAAGTTTTTTAGAAATGTACGCGGGTGACAGACATTGATGATTTAAAAGCAAGAATCACAGCTGCTATTGAGCGAATTGATGTGGATATGCTGCAGCGTACATGGCAACATTTGTAGTATCGATTGGATGTTTGCGAATCACTAATGGTGCACATATCGAATGTTTGTAACACCGTTACTTTAATAAAAGAAACTTTTGAAATACAGATTCTAATAATCTTGTTTAAGAATTTTACGTGTGTTATCAAGAATTTTATTAAAAGATGAAATTGTACAGATAATTTTCGGACACACTGGAATTTCTAAAAAACTTGTCAAACTTGGTATCAGAAAAAACTTAATGAGATTCTCTGTAAAATGGGACAAACTGGAATTTCTACACTTCATGGTTGACTTTTAATAACAGCCAAAAATTGTACAGATAATTCTCGGACACCCTGTATATATACTGTACGTATATACAGTATATATATCAATGCTCGAAATTCACGTGTCAACAGGTTAAATGTAAAAAATTAGTAAGAAGACCTTCACTTTCGTACACAAATTACCGTTCCGAGACATACAACCAGGGCCGCCGAGAGGGCGGGGAAGCCGGGTTAAATCCCCGGGGCCCGGATCTCTAGGGGGCCCAGAAAGAGGGGGGGGGGGGGATAAAATCTAAAAATATTAATAAAGCAATTGATTGAATAACAGAGAGGAAATATAATCAGTTTGTTCTTTATGTACACAAAACATTCATAATAAAATACTGAGGAAACAGGGGGGAGCCCATATACCAATTCTTCCCCGTGGCCCGGGGCAACTCTCTCCGGCCCTGCATACACCCATTCAGGGTATGAGTAGCTCGCATCATTGCCAGCCAAGTACATGGAACAGTGGTTCTCAACCTCTTTTGTATGGATACCCCAAAACCCAATTCTAATCCAGCTCCATTACCCAAATCATTAGATATTATTTCTTATAACTTGTCGATTATCACAATATTACCCCACAAAATAGTTGTCATTACCCCAGTGGGGTAATTTACCCCTAATTTGGGAACCACTGACATACAGGGTCAACGTATTAACGAGAATTCTGTACGTGATTCATCACCGATGGGAACAACAGTGTTTTGTGCTATCACAATCCAATAAACGGCCAAATTCACAATCATCTCCTTGTTTGTGACATTATTTGCAGTACAGACCGCCTGGCTTTATACGTCCCGGTGCATGATTTATCAGGAGCAAGATGCATCGCAAATTTGTGTTTCCTCCCCATATATATATATATATATATATTAATATATATATATGTGTGTGTGTGTGTGTGTGTGTGTGATAAAGAAAAGGAGAGGAGAGAGAGAGAGAGAGAGAGGAGAGAGAGAGAGAGAGAGAGAGAGAGAGATGGAAGGCTGGTTTGTGGCTCGCTATAGATTAGCATCCAACCCTAGTAATTCCATACAGTTTGTGCGAAAAACAGAATTGTTTTCTGATTACGTTGATGAACATCCCAAACGTTACTTGAATATTTTAGCAAGTGTCCCAACAACATCCAAAAGATAAACACTCCTTTTTTTTCAAGTTTTAAATTGACTCGTTGGTATTGATTGCCTGGCACTTTCGTAGTGTATCTAAGTTGTAAGCGAGGCTTCATTTATTCCAGGTCGAAGGTAGCTAATTCTAGACTTGTATGCAGAGCTACAGTAAATCTAATTTGAAAATAGTTTTCGAAATTATAAGGTCCGAATTAACATTTATTTACTTTCCTAATCAATTCATAATATTATGAATCCATATTCAATTGGGGTTCATATTTCCTGATCTGATCCCTAAATTTAATTGATTTTGTCCATATCAGATTTTAGATTCATTTTTTGTTGATTATTTATTTGTGTTATTTTGACGAAAGTTTTGAACGAAAAATGTTTGTTCAAATATTAATAAGAGACAATTCAGCCGACTTTTATAAACAAAATACTTGTAAAAAAGACTCCTTTATAGGGAATGATAGCCACAATAAATTAGATTAAGTTTAATTAAGAATTTTTGATCAATTCTATTCGAATTCTTAATTAAAATTAAGCAAAAAATTTATTTTTTTTATTTTCGACAAACAGTGTTTACATTATGAGAAACAGGTTTGTTAAACCTAATTAAATATTTTACATAAAAATAAATTTGGTTTTACATTAAACAAACAGTACAGAGTGGCCAAAGTCCCTTCGCATGAACTTACAGTATATCTGTATGTTGCCCTTGTTTTTTTTTCATGCAAGGGGACTTTGTGGCCACCCTGTATATGAAATATATTTACTTGAATTAATTCTTTTAAAATTCACCTCATGAAGTGAAGCCTAATTTCGAGTAAATATAATACTATTTGTTTGATCTAAACCAAATTTATTTTAAAATAACAATTTATCAAGTTTAACTTTAACAAAACTGCGCCTCAAAACAGGAGTTTTTGCGTGTGAATAACAGAATTAGGGGAGAAAAGGCATTAAATATACGAAGGAAGGATGAATGGGAGGGGGGGGGGGCAGAAAACGAGAAGGCAATTCTCACCCTTTATGACCTCCTTTTTTTATTTCTCTACCTTCCTCTCTTATCTTTCTTCATATATTTTATGTCTTCTCGCCCTCTTTTTTCATTACTGGCACCTGAATAAGTTTATTATAGACTTGATCAAAATCTCGTCCGCCTTAAATGAACTAATCTGGTTTAGTGGGAGGGGTTTCATCCCCAGCTGATTTTCATTTCTTATTTCTGAGAAACTTATCAGTTAGTATATATATATTTTTAAGTGAATTTAACTAATAATAATAGCGGTCTGCAGTTAATTAATCTTTTTCGTAACCGTGAAAGTCACGTGACACAGGAGGAGGGGGGTCTTTACGCGGGATCTGAACTAATCTGAGTGGTTATATCATCTGAATAAAGGTGATACATAATCCATTCATCTAGTGAACAGACCCCCAACACTGATTAAATCTCGCTGGCCTCAAGTAGCCCGAAATTTAAGTTGAATTAATAAATATATACAAAAACCCATCACATAGTTCAAAGGTACATACGTCACTATGACATTAAAAATAATTAAAATTAATTCTAATCCATTGTTTAACAATATATATATATACTGTGTATATATAACCTTTGGTTAGCTTCCGCCCGAATTGTTCATTCTGATGAAGGCCAAGCTTTTCACTTTATCTTAGACCTACAGTTTAACGTGGAATCCAAACCACTACCCCAGCGGCCCAGCGTCTTAACCACTAGGCCACCCAGGTACCCATTTATCTACCAACCACTTTCTTTTTGTGTGAAGGATGAACAGCTGGGTTTTGCTGCGCGCCGGCT